>CAUYSK010021125.1:0-45114 GCA_963575035.1 Avahi laniger
TCAGGTTAATTTAATTTGCTAAGAGAATCATTTACAAGTCAATCTCTTTCACCCATCTATTCATCCTCCCTCACAACCATTTATTGCCCCTAAACAGAATTAACTATATTGCTCATCTCCTTCACCCCCCCACCAAAAGGAAGGTTTGAAAATGTCTGGATCCCATTGACATATTGGGTTGGGTAATCAGTCTGTGATTCTCCCCATGCACACAACAAACAAACCTTTCTCTTATTCATCTGCCTTAATTGTGAGTTGATCTTGCAGCGAACTTTCAAGGGAAAGGGCAAGTTTCCCTTTGACCACTGCATCTCCAACCCAAGTTATGACCATATCTCTGCAGGATGCCATGAAACAACAATGTATGAGTTCCAAATATTATCTAGACAATGAATAGCTGCATATCAAATTCCTAGAAACACCCATGGGCTTCTCATTTTGTGATACGCAGAGTACTGGAGGAAGCTCTCACTTTGCCAGTAGACCATTAAGAAGCCCTCTTGCTGGGCCAGAAGTTAGTGGAGGTAGAGTATGCCCTCCTATGGAGGAACCACCCTGGTTCAAAGGCATTGGCTTGTTAAGTGGATCATTACACAACAATTTAATCTTTGGAATTGTAAAGGAAAATAAAACTCTCAGGACCCCCAATTCCTTATACAAAAGCAAATGGCAAGCCAAAAGGCTGAGTCATGCAATACCCTCTTCCAAATGAGTAGCAGTTACTAGGATGACACATTAGCCAGATTTCCATGGAAAGGTAAAAGGCCTCAAACATCTACGAAGGGCTGCCCCCACAGATCATTCATAAGGAAATTCTTTGCTGGTCTCCCATAAACGAGGACATGCACATTGTAACTTTGGGTCTACAGGCTAAGTCTAGTTCCTAAAACTAACGTCTGTCACATACCACACTGATAATGTTGATTACAAGTTTATCTTCCCAGGTGCAGAACAGAGACAGGCGGAGATCAATCATTCCTCCACCCACCCAGAGACATCTGCCTAATTGATGCTTCCTTCACTCCCTTTTTCTCTTCAAACATTCACCTTATGTAAACTGTAGATTTACTGAGCACTATTTGGAGCCTCACAAGAATGTAACCATTTGCCTCACTGTCCACCCCCCTCCTCCTTTTTCTTTCAGCATGCCCTCTCCCCTTAAATACTGAGTTCCCAAATCCCTCTTCAGAGAGCACAGGTCACAGATATTTCTGTGGTTTGTGCTTTTCCCACCACGTCCTCAAACTTTGGCTTAATAAACCTCCTTGGATTGAGATATTTGCGTCACTCACTTATTTTGAGTTGTCAAAATATTTAATACTTAAAACTACCCCTGGATTTTTTTTTTATCTTCACAGAGGTTCTTATGTTGTCCTTTTTTCCTCCCCCAGTACCTAAGACACATTTTCAAAAATAAAAACAATGCTTCTGATCTTGTTCTATGACTAGCCCTTCCCATAAATATCTGGGATTTGGTCCAGGAGATTTTCTACCAATATATTTTTTACAGAAATGGCAAAGAAGGAACATTAATTAAGCATCTATTAATGCCAGGTGTTGTACATGGTACTTGTCCTATTTGAGTCCATTCAAGGAAAAAGGGAGGCACTCTAGCAGGGAAGATAAAGGCTAGCTGTGTGTCTATCCACGAATCCCCTAATCTCTTCAACACTTCATTTCCTTATCCCTAAAATAGGAATAATAATAGAATCTACTTTGTACTATTGCTATGATAACTAATGAGATGACCAGAACACATTGCTTAGCAGACAGTAAGTGCTCCAGGAATTATGGACACCCCTGGTGAGGTGGTGTCCGGTGGTGAACTGTACCTGGTGGCTCATGGGAGCTGATTTTAAATTTGCAGGAATTTTTCAAGCTAGCTGTTTAATGGTTGTTAACTTGATGGGAGTATTTACACCACAGAAATCAGCAAGTGCTATAAAGCAGGAATTTTTTGTTTTGTTTTTTTCTTCCTGGAGAACCAATTGTAAAACATTTACCAGCACACCACTGATTAGCTCCATTTGATAAATGAGAGTCAGAGAGTTTAAGTAACTTGCCCAAAGTTACACAGCAAGTAAGTGGCAGAAATGGGGCATGAACTCAATTCTGTATAATTCCAAACCTGAGTGCTTTCCCCTCATTTGCAAATTTAACTGTAAAGTACCTGCAATGTTCACAGCCATTCATTATTTCATTAAACAATGATTACTGAGCCCCTGTATATATGTAAAGCACTCTTCCAAGCATTGCAGGGTTCGCACATAAAAAATGTCATAAAAACAATGATTACTGAGCCCCTGTATATATGTAAAGCACTCTTCCAGGCATTGCAGGGTTCACACATAAAAAATGTCGTAATGCTATAAGTCTGCTCTCAAGCAGCCCTCATCACCACAGTAGAGGTAAACCTTTAGGTCATTTGTATTCAATACTACCACCAACCAAGGGCTCTCTCTGCTCAAGGTTTGGACAAAATTGTGAGGTTGGTGAGCTGCTAGGAGTTGGCTCCTTCTCACGCCCACTGCAGCCTAGGAGACGCCTTTCTCCCTCCAGATATGTGCTGGTCAAAAGTATTAGTGGATCATTAAGAAATATGTTTATATTATACTATGTTGAGATATAACTCTTTCCTGGAAATATTTGCATCTTTAGAGAATAATCATCATGCGAGAAAAGCCCATGTGCTGAGATAACCTGATTGAGAAATCAACTGTCTGTGAGCCATCACAAAGCAGGCGGGTTGTTTCCCCTTCCTCCCTGCTTCTCCACGCAAATGTAGCACAATTTTTGAGGTTGTTCTATCACCTATTTTTTTAAATAAATACTTTCTCTTTAAATCAACTTTTTGTTTGCTTAAATGAATTTATTTTAAAAGAAAATGTTGTGTCATCCTCTTAAATAGAACACCATAATGACTTGCCAAAGATAATCAGAAAAATAAATACGCAACTATTAAAACAGAAGAATTTTCATATGTTTACCTCTAACGATCATTTCACAGTGGCACATATATTCTACTCTAAAAACACCACTCTAAGATGTAGGCTTTGCTCTCCTCCCAGGGGGTGAGTTAGCATTTAAAATACACTAGTCAGAAATGCTCATTCTAAGGGTGATTGCTCCAAGTTCATGATTTTCAATTTGCAAGAAAGAATTCTAAGAAAGGTTTCTGAGTTCTTTTCAACTAACTCAAAATGCTTTCTTATTCCTATTTCTCTGCATTTTGGCCTCTTTTTCACATAAAGTCTCTATTTCCTGCCTCTTCTTCTTCAGCAGACCTCAGCTCCATCATATACACTCAACCATCAGCCCTCCTCGCCAGCTCCTCCCTCACTCGTTTAGTTTAGGGGTTTTCCTTCCATCTTTGTTGGGAATTTTTTAGTCCACATGGTTGAAAATAGGGTGTGGTGTAGGAATAAGAAAAGAGAGACAATAGAGGAGAAAGAGTGGGGTCAGGGAACTCAAGTCTTTTTAGACCAAGAGTCCTGAGAGTAATTTTTTATTTGTGGAAAACAGCCACACTCACATAGATTGTCACATCCACAAAGGTTCCTACACTAGCAATATCCCTAGGTCACCCTAACATTTCTAAGCTACCCCGAAACATCTTGATTTCCCACACACTGTTGACACTGCAACTTTCCTCACTTATAAGTGGTAGGATTATTCTACAGCAAATTGCAAACACAATGACAACCAAAAGTAGATCCTTTAGTAGATTCTTTAGTCTGGATGATAATGCCGAGTGTGCCAACCCTTAGCCCAGATTAATCAGTACCCCAGGCTCACCTTTGCCTGAGTTCTACAAGCAGCCAATCACAAAGACCTGCATCTGAATTAACAGGTGCTATGATTTGCCTAAACCTAGGGTAGGACAATCATTCTACCTTGTTCATGCAAAGGTGAGCTGCCTATGTGATATTTCTCACCTGCCTTCATGGCTTGAACCTCATTCATTTCACCAGTGAAAAACAGAATACTTGTGTAATCTAATGGGAATCCAAATTTTGACGGAAGATGGATGTCTTGCTCACTTTGGCAAGTGGGAATGGAGAAGCAGTTTAGTAAGAGTTAGAAAAAATAAAGAAGTGTGATGGTTGTTGAATCAGGGTGATGAGTAGTGAAGTAATACCCTTTAGGCCCATTGGAATTAAGCCACGTGGTCAAAGGACAGGCAGTGACACTGGCAATTTTGCAGAGCAGTCTCTGACAAATGTTCTGTCTCAATGCAAAGCAGCCACACACTCTGTCTATTTATAAGCTAAATGTGCTGATGACTCTGCCTTTTACACCTTGCACTTCCTTGAAGACATAAATATTTACATTTGTGAGGACATTTACAAAGCACTTTCACAGGTCTCTTCTCTATGAGATTGGAAATCAAGCCAGAACTGGCAATAATGTATCTTATGGGCAAAAAGACAAGACTCAGAGAGGATGGGAAGTTGAACAAGGTCATACCAACAGGGAAAGAACACCAACACCTGGGAAAGAACTCAGGTGTCACTGCTCCATGCCCTCTCAATGTGCCATGCAGACTCCAAGGAATTTATTTCCAAAGGAACTTTTGTTTCCCCAGATTGCATCCTTCCTCTTGAGTTCCCACTCTGAGAATTGCACCATTACCCAATCACCCAAACTCATAATTGTGGCATCTTCCTAAACACCTCACACTCTCTCATTCCCCACATCCCTCATCACATCCTTTTTGATACCTCTCAAATCTGTCCGTCTCTCTCTACCCAATGCTGCCGTCCTCATCCATCATCTCTCATCTGGACCTTTGTCTGGGAGGAAACATAGTTTCTCCTCAACCCTCCTAGGTTGTAATTGAGGCAGGTCTCTGTAACAAAAGACAGATTAACAGGAGAAAAATAGCAAGTTTACTAACACGTGCAGTGCACAGCATGTGAGAGAATCCTCAATGAAAAGTAAGAAAGCAGTGGCTTAGTACTCTGGCTTATATAGCATCTTCAGTAAAAACAAAAACAAAAACAAAAAAAACCAATATATTTGCAGAGAAATGACAGGACAAAGGGAAGCAGTTTTAGTCTTCCAAAGGTGGGAAACTATGGGAACTTAAACACAGAGGAAGAAACTAATGGGGTAAGGTTTGTTTGCAGATTCCTTTACGGGAGTGGGCTCCAGCGGCAACCCAAAATAAGTGACTGAGGCAAAGGTCCCAAACGATGGAAGTTTATTAAGCCAGTTTGAGGACAGCCTAGGAAAAACACAAAAAGACAAATCTGTGACTGTTTTTCAAAGGGGAATTTGGGATCTTCAGTTTTTAAGGGAAGGCATACAGAAAAAAAAAAGGAAAGGGATGAGAAAAATGGTTACATTCTCATGAGGCCCAGGAAATCTACATTTTATATAAGATAAGGTGAATGTTAGAAGAGAAAAAGGGAGTGAAGGATGCATCAATTATGTAGATGTCCCTGGGTAGGTGGAAGAATGTTTGATCCTGTCCTGTCTCTGTTCTGCACCAGGGATGATAAACATGTAATCAACATCATTAGCACGGAATCGAACAGACTGTTAGTTTTAAGAGCTAGACTTTGCCTGCAGACTCTAAGTTAAAATTTGCATGCCCTTGTTTATGGAAAGCCAGGGAAGAATTTCCTTATGAATGATCTGTGGGGCAGTCCTTTTGCAGGTGCCTGAGGCCTTTTACCTTTTCATAGGGATCTGGCTGATGTGTACAGTTAGTAACAGCTATTGTTTGGAAGAGGGTGTTGCATGACTCAGCCTCCAGCCTCGCCATTCCCTTTTGCATAAGGAGTTGGAGGGGAGAAGTGTCTGAGATTTTTATTTTCCTCTACGCCAGTAAAGGAGAATTTATATTCTGTCTTTAGGCAGAGAAAGGGGAGGATAGGAGAGCCCTTCCTCTGTTTGCCGCTTCTTAATTGCCTTTAGCTCAAAAATACTTATGTCAAGAAAGCATATTTGGCGGTGACATATTCTGCTTTCCTTCACCCTTATAAAAGTGTTTTAATTGGTCTCTTTGACTATAATTGGGGATCCCCTTCCAACCCAATTATTCTCTACCCAGCTGAGTGAGCTTTAGTATGCAGCTCTGAACATACCACCCGCTTGCTTAAGTCTTGAATAGCTCTTTCTTGTATAGACACTGGAGCCCCACCTCAATCTCTCTCTCTCTCTCTCTCTCTCTCTCTGTATGTGTGTGTCTCTGTCTGTCTCTCTCACACACACACATAGAGCAAACTGTATGTTCCACACCTACTAAATTGCATGCAGTTTTTTGAATATGCCACATAATTTTATAACTCTGCTTATCCTCCCCGGAAAGACATTCCCTCCTACACTGCCCATTTATCCAACTAACACTTGCTTATAAGTCAAGACTCAGCTTTAAGGTCCCATTCCTCGGAAGGCTTTGCTTGATCCTCCAATAGAAATGACATTCCCTCTCCCGTGGCCACAGTGTGCCCTGAACGTACTTCTGCTGTGGGGTCTGTAATGCCTTATTACACTTGGCCTACTTACTTTTTTGCCTCCTGCAAAACTTTAGCTCCTAAAGGATAGAGAAAAATATCTTAATTATCTTTGTATTTTGAGGGACTAGCATGGAATGGACACATCATACACAGTGAATAAGTGAATTAATGAATTTCTACAGCAATTACCGATTATTCACCACAAATTTTCCAACCAGATTTCTTTTCTGTTAGAGAGGTTGAAGAAGCCAAGGGGGAACTCAGATATCTGCCCTGTAAATGGGCAGAGTAACCCTCTTTTTTTTTCCTAAGGAAAAAATAGCCCACACATGACTAACTCCTCTTTACACTTGACTGTCCCCAACAGCTGCCCACTCTGAGGACTGTCTTGGCCTACTGGTCAAAGGTAGCTTGTCCCCCAACCGTGTGCCTTCTCAATTTCTTCTTTCTTACCTAGGGTCAGAATGTCTCTTTCCTTATTAAATATTGATTCTAGATGGAGGAAACAACCTGCAAATACCGCCTACAAGGAGCAACAAGGACACTGATTTGGCCGAACCTCAGGGTTTGGGAAGCCACGGGAAATAGGCCTATGTAGGTAAGATCAGAAGCGAACATCACATGTGAGCACCAAAAGAGGGCTTAGAAATCAGCACTCATGCAGAGTTTCCTAGAATGGAGAAACGAGTCAATTTAAAGGGGAAAAAAAAATGTTAAGAAAGTAATGCTAGTGAGAGTCAACATGGCCAATATTGTGAAGGTGAAACCAGAACGACTGAAACTGGAGAAATGTTGAGCTGTTGCTCCTGTTCATGGCACAGGCCAGGGAATTAAGACCCAGAGAAGCCCATAACATGGCCCAGATCCAGCCTGGGGAGGGCCTGGGATGCCGTCATGAACACCAGCTGAGTAATAAATCAGACACTGACCATTCCATACAATTCTGACTTACTGAATATAAAAAAGTTTGTGATGCCATTACATGAAAATATTTCAACGTAATTCTAACTTCAAAGAATCACTTGAGAGCAGAGAGCAAATGTAGAAAAGAAAGAAAAGGAAACCCTGCCTACACGACCATGACATGTCCCCAAAGTAGCCATCCCTACTTCTCCTGCTTCAAAGACGATGGAAAACGCCAACATTGGAAACTTGCTGGAAGACGTTCTGAAACGATCAGTCACTCCGTGCTGTCCTCGCTGTTCCGCTTCATCACATTTGCAGTTTCACCGGCTGGGATTTTTTGCTGCCTTGGCAAACATGATGATGATGTCAAACCCAATGTTTCCTAAATTTTTGCAGAAATGCAGAGAAGACTTCCGTGGGGGCTTATTGTCAATTATCTGGAAAAAGAGAAGTTTGCAGACATTAGAAACAAGAACTGTGTGAGGTTAGGCTCTGGGTTTTAATGAGAGGGATTCAAATTAGAGTGTTGGCTATTTCCTATAGCTTGCTAAAAATAACCGGGGTGCCTGCTTCCTTCCCTCGTGCTTCATTTTCAGTGCCTGCTCTTGCTGAAGATTCAGGAGGGATGGAAAATGTGGGACCCAGTGCCAGCGCTGTTTGTTCAGACCAATGTAATTAGCTTTGATCTGCTCTCGCCCACACCGAGGGGCATGTTACCTTTGGCTCCTGTCAAATTTACACTTCAGGCAGCTTGAAGGTGATAAGGTGAACACAAACACCGCACCCTGTCAATTTCCCCTCTTAAATCTCTATTCCCGTTACTGCCGCCAACTTGGCCCAGGCTACCATCATGTCCTGCCTGGGCCACTGCAAATTCCTCCCCTCTGCTCTTCCCACCTGGAATCTACCTTCCCCACCCTACCCCTACTCACACTGTAGCTAGAACAATCATTTCCCACAGATCTGAACCACTGCCATCACCACCAATGTTCAATGGCTCCCTCTGGCTTGTATGACAAAAACTAAAATGCTCGACATGTTTCGCTAGCAAGGACCTCTCTGATCTGGGGCCTAGAACCTCACCAGCTTTGCCCCTTCCCCGTGGTTCCTCGTGGTCCAGCCCAGGGTCCTTCCCGCAGTGCCTTCTGTCCCCCATGTCCCAGACCCTGCAGGCCTCAGCTCTTGCTCTGTCCTGCCTTCTTTATCGACCCAATTCTTGTTCATCATCAGATCTCAATCCAGTGATCACTTTTTCAGGAAAGCTTTTCCTGACCCTGCAGCTGAAGTCACATTGCCTTCCACATTGGCTCTTACAGCCTGGTAGACCTCTCCTTTGCAGCACTCAGCTCTGCTGCATTCGCAGGTTTATTTAATGTGATCTGGATTAGCCCCTCCAGATCACAGTTCCACGAAGTCAGAAATCACATCTGTTTGGTCATCATTGCATCCTCAGCATCCAATACCATGCCTGGCACATACAGGACATTTGATATTTATAGAAGGAAACAACACTAATCCCCTGGATTGGTGGGTACCCAAGCCTCCCTTTTTCTGCAGAGGTCCTTACAAGAGGAAGGATGATTTCTCCACATCTAAGCACAGCATTTCCTCTACCTCAGCCTGGCCCCATGACCTCCCTTGCTTCCCATCCCTTCCTGTCCTTGCCTTAAGTTGTTTTGATGAGAAATGTCTGAATACAATAAATTGGGGGAAATTTCCCCTGGATTTGTCTAAAATGCTGGGAATACATCAGTAGTATGTTTTTCAGCATAAACTAGTCTGACTTCTGCCTGATCTTCTGAGACAAGGTCACCTAAATAAACTCCACGTTGCTGCTTGCAATTTCTTGGCACAAATGGAGGACCTTGTATATCCTCTTCCTCGTTAAATTAAAAGACATATTTTTTAACATCTCATCTCAGACAAAGTCTTAGGCCCTCCCTAGTATCACGGAGGAGATTTAGGGAAGGAAGGGCAGGGGGAGAATGAATGGTGTCAAGAGAAGAAACTCAAACTTTCTACATGAAATTTCAGGGAATCTACTGAGGGGACTGGGCAGAGAAAGACAAGCAACAGGAGGTGGAAAGGGTGACGTGTCCCTCCTCTCCAGTCTGTCCCACACCCCCTGACCTGAAGTAGATGGGTCCTTTGGTTTGGGGTGAGGTGATGTGAAGAGTGCCCCCAGCTGTGCAGACAGGACCCTGTCCACCTCTTGGAGAGGAACAGCCTTCAGCATCTGGTGCTTTGGAAATCCAGCCCAGCCTGGGATGAGTGAGTTATTAGTGGCACATTCTTGACTTTTATCGGATGTTTTTAAACAGCGATTACTGCGAGGATATACAGAGGTCCAAGAGAAGTCTATAAACACTGGGGAATTTATTTATCTCCTTGCTCTGTGACAGCTGGGCCAGCTTCCACATGCCAAATGTTTTGGCATGGTCAGATCAAGGCTTCAGATGGTCACTAGCAGGGAGCTACTATTTTGGGGGCCAAGGCCATGGGAAAGGCTTAAAGCTCAAAGCTGGCTTCTATGCCTACACCGATGCCTGTAACTTTTCCTTCAGCCTCATGTATCACAGTTATCAACAATCCTGTCGGATTTGAGGAAATCCTTGGATATCTTTGTTTAGAGACCCGGATGTGGTGTTGCCATACAAGCCTACAAGATAAATGGGCTCACCTTACAGAAGAGAGGGCCAGCAGCTTCAGGCCTCTCCTGCCTCTCATAGAAGCGGAAAGAAAAAGAAAAATGTTTGAATATCCTGCAATGTTCCATTTAAATATATATTTTTAATTTCCGATTTGGGCCGGGTTTTAGTAATTCTATGTCCATTTCAAAAACCACAACTGCCAAAAATACAGAAAACTACATGTTAATGAACTTACTTAGAAAATATAAGTTCAGATTTCCAAAGAACAAGGAGCTGAGGTTTGAGGTGGTTCATCCAGGAAATTTTTCCTAGCTAAGTGAGTGAATGGGAAAGCCCAAGTTCACATGGCCAGTGGGAAGTCCATGTAGCCCTACCATCACTCATTCGTCTTCTATCTATGGATGGAAAAAGAAACTGATCAAGGGCAGGCAGCGACTGAAAATCTTTGGGAGAACAGCAGAAATCAGACACAAATGAGGGTCTAGCACTAGGACTCTGGTTTCCAAACTTTAGTGCGTAACAGAACCCCCTGGGAGTGATATAAAAATGCAGAGTGTCAGATCCTTCAGGCACATGGCCCAGGAATCTGCATTTTTGATGAGCATTTCATGTGATTCCTAAGTTGCCCGAGGAAAAACTATGCTAGGAAATCTAAAATGATAATGGAGCCCAGTACGCACTATCATTGTTTAAAGCCCAGGGTAAAAGATAAATAACAGGAAAAGTATAAATCCAAGAAAAATTTAAGTTATGAGAAAGTTAAATTCCATATAAACATCAGACAAGACCCAGGTTAGCTTAGCAGTAATTGACTATAACTGCAAAATAGTAAATGAGGTACCACATTTTGGTTGCAAAATGAGAGAAAACCCAACTCTGTCTTGAGCAAAAATGAGCAAGGATCTCTCAGTCGATATAAACGAATGGTTTAGTGGTTATAGCTGGACTCCAAGGGATTCAGGGGCCCAAATAACATCATTTAAACTCTCTCTGTCTTTGCGTCTTGAATGTTATACTTCCTCTCTTTTGGTTCTTTTTTCACAGGCTCTCCCCTTGTGGAGAAGATATCTTTCTGACATTCTAGTCTTTCATATTTGATTCCAAGTCTGTTGAAAAGAAAACTCCTATTTCCTGGTTATTCTAGAAAAAAACAAATCCCAGGATTATCTCTGATTGAACTAGCTTGGATCACATGATCACGTCTGAAATGATCTCTATCTCAGGGGATTAAAATACAATATTTCTGAGATCTGATCATTTTTCCACAGAGGGGAAAAGTGACAAGCACACCAAGAATAATCATAGTTCTAGTTTTAAGACTGTGGAACAAATACACAGGACAGTCATCCCCTGCTTTTCTTTCTTTTTTTTTCTTTAGAGACGGAGTCTTACTTTGCCACCCAGGCTGGAGTGCAGCGAAACCATCATAGCTCACTGTAACCTCAAACTCCTGGGCTCAAGCAATCCTCTCACCTCGCCCTCCCAAGTATCTAGGACTACAGGTGTGTGCCACTGTGCCTGGCTAATTTTTTTATTTTTTATTTTTTGTAGAGACAGTGTCTCCCTGTGATCTCAACTCAAGTGATCCTCCTGCCTTAGTCTCCCAAAGTTCTGGGATTACAGGCATGAGCCACCACTCCCAGCCCTCTCTGCTCTTAAATAGTAAAATTATAGAAGAATATTTTTAAATCAATATGTGGCCACATATAAAAACCAGACAGGAATGTCTCATGGACCTGAAACTGAAGAATCTCTGAGAAACCAAAAGACAGTAGATTGGATAGAGGAGGAAAATGGCATCCCAGGACATGTTGCAGTAGCTTGTCACCAAATATGGCTGATAAAAAAGCAGAAGTGATACAAAGTGTGTTCCATATCCACAAGTGGTAGCAGCCAAGAACCCAAAATAAACAGAAGAATGAGTACCTCCAGGCAGCCACAGAACTAGGGAATACTCAAGCCTAGCACACAGCCAGTGAGATACCCTATTGAGCTGTACATTCTGCACATCTCTCACTCTCTCTGGAAGCAGAGCAGTATACAAGCCCCAAAGATGCGTCTCTCCTTTTCCCAGGTGGAATATAGAAGCAGAGGCAGCAAGAAGTCTAGCAGGGAATACCAACTACAAGATAGACTAAAGAGTCATCAACATTTGGAGAATGCCAACACTTCAAAAGAAAGGTCATAAACTCCACTACAAAAAAATTATGACTGAAGAAATAGTTAACAGAACAAGCAGAAAAGTAATTTAAATTGAATTAATGTTTTCTGATATATGAGAAGGGATTGAATTTTTGAAACAGAAACAGATAGTTTTAAACAAGAAAACAGGAAAAGAACCAATTACAGATCTTGAACATAAACACAACTGTTAAAATCTCACTGAATAGGCTAATTAGCAGAATGGGCACAACTATAAGGTGATCAACGAGTTAAAGATTGGATTTTGGCCTGGCTTCCTTAATGGGGGCTAAATGGCTATAGAAGTTCTATATTTCACATCCACATTTTATATCCAGGAGAGAAAATTTTGTATCCCAGAATTCCCAGCAAACATCTCAAGTTATCAGCTGATTGTATCACCTGTGATTCAATCCCTGTGGCTAAAGGGATAGCACATATCAATTGGTTTAGGCCTCGGTTACTTGAACCAATCACTTCAGCCAAGGAAAATGGGATTGCCTGGATTGGCTTATACCACACAGGACCCATCTCTAAAATTGAGGGGTTGGGTCAATCCCACCTAAACAACATGGTTGTTACTCACTGTGGTGGAGGTAAAATCAATTGCTGGGGAGATGATCACAGGTTTCCAACAACGTTTTCTTAAAGTGGGAAAGTGGAGGAAATTTACAAATAGAATTCAATTTATAAAAATATTCACTGAAATTGGTGAAACCCTGCTGATACTGCTGATACTCCAGGGAAGATAAAGTAGCTCTGATGAAGAATTTTCTTGGTGAAGTATACACAGCAAGTAGGAAGTACAAGTTAGCTACTCAACACTTGGATTATGGGTGGGTTTTATATTTTGTTGTTGATTTTGCTTATCTGTATTTCTTATTTTTTTCTATTCAAGTTGTGTGGTTTTTAAATATTTTTAAAAGCTACTTTAAAAAACAGGATGGGAGAGGGTGTGCTTTACTGATGAGTACTTGGCAAGCCAGCCAGAGGACATCATTAGCATATGGGTTTTCCCATACCAGCATCACTTAAAGGAAATTAGATTTTAAAAAATAACACTGGAGTCATTCTTTGCTTTAGAAGAAAATTCATCACAAGATGAATGCTTCCAATGCATTTAAAATATGTTCTAACTTTTAAAAGTGTGCTGCATATTTTAGGAACATCTCTATCGCACATAGCCCAATGGCAATTCCATGGGATACCCTGTCCTGCAGATGCTAAAGGCTTCAACTAGGCTGCTAGGCTGAATATATCTCTACCAGATTTCACTAAACACCAGTGATCAACGTTCATTTAAAAGAGTAATTTCAATAAACCCTCAAAAAGAGTAGGATGAAGAGGATTTTGAGATTGCTGATTAGAGGCATCTCTTACTCATCTCCTCCACAGAGAAGAACCAAAATAGTGAGTAGATAATTATACTTCAAATAGATAGAACACTGGAATTCAATAGAGAAGTGACAGGAAACACCTAAAGCAAGGAAAGGAAAGGAAATGAGGCAACCTGCCCAGCCAGGATCAGCTGGGAACTGAGAGAGACTCCCCGATGTGGGGAAAGGGAAAGTAACAGACCCCCAGTGGTTCACTTCCACCACTACTATTCAACACAATACTGGAAATCTTAGCCAGAGAAGTCAGGAAAGAGGAAAAAAAAGTAAAAGACATCCAAGTTGGAAAAGAGAAAATGAAATTGTCCCTCTTTGCAGATGGCATGATCTTTTGTTTAGAAAAACCAAGACACCACCAAAATACTCTTAGATCTGATAAACAAATTCCGTAAAGTTTCAGGATACAAAATCAACATACAAAAATCAGTAGTGTTTCTATCCAACAATAATGAAATAGCTGAAAAAGAAATCAAGAAGGCAATTCCATTTACAACAGCTACAAAAAATTTTTTTAAAACTAGTAATATATTTAACCAAAGAGGTGAAAGATCTCTGCAAGGAAAACTACCAAATCCCCTGGAAGAAATTGAAGAGTACACAAAGAAATAGAAAGACATCCCATGTTAATGGATTGGAAGAATTAATATTAAAATGATCATCCTTCACAAAGTAAACTATAGATTCAATGCAATCCCTATCAAAATACCAATGCCATTTTTCACAGAAATAGAAAAAATAATCCTAAAATTCATATGGAACTAAAAAATAGCCTGAATATCCAAAGGAATCATGAGCAAAAAGAACAAAGCTGGAGGCATCATACTATCTGACTTTAAAATGTATTACAAGGAGTAAGCAACGCTTCCCTCTCGGGTAAAAATGGCTGACAGGTCGGCTGTTGCAGCATCAGGCCAGTGACTGGATAGTATTCGAAAATGGTATTACAACACTGCAGGATTCAATAAACTGGGGTTAATGCGAGATGATACAATACATGAGGATGAAGATGTAAAAGAAGCCATTAAAAGGCTTCCTGAGAACCTTTATAATGACAGGATGTTTCACATTAGAGAGCATTGGACCTGACCATGAGACAGCAGATCTTGCCCAAAGAACAGTGGACAAAATATGAAGAGGATAAGTTCTACCTTGAACCATATCTGAAAGAGGTTATTCGTGAAAGAAAAGAGAGAGAAGAATGGGCAAAGAAGTAATCATATAGATGAAATCTGTGGATGCAGCTGTCTTCAAAGTATTTTTATGAAGATGGTTAGACCTTAAACATAAAATTAAATAATTATTTCATCTGCAGATTTATTACTTTAAATAAATGTCTGTTGTAAGTAAAAAAAAATGTATTACAAGGCTATAGTAAGTGAGACAGCATGGTATACATATAGACCAATAAAACGGAATAGAGAACCTAGAAATAAACCCACATATTTACAGCCAACTTATCTTTGACAAAGCTTGTCAAGAACACACATTGGGGAAAGGACACCCTCTTGATACTCCCTTCAATAAATTGTGCAGGGAAAACTGGATAACCATATGCAGAATGATAAAATGGGACCCCTATTTCTCACTGTATATAACAATCAACTCAAGATGGATTAAAGACTTAAACATAAAACCCCAAACTATAAAATTACTAGAAGAAAACTTAGGGTAAACTCTTTAGAACATTAGTCTCGGCAAAGATACTATAGCTAAGACCTCTAGAGCACAGGCAACTAAAACAAAAATTTAAAAAATGGGACTATGTTAAACTAAAAAGTTTCAGCACAGCAGAAGAAATAATCAACAGAGTAAAGAGACAACTTCTTGAATAGAAGAAAATATTTGCAAACCACTTACCTGACAGGGACTAATATCCAGAATATACAAGGAACTCAAACAATTCACCAGTAAAAACAAACAAACAAATAATCCCATTAAGAAATGGGCAAAGGACATGAATAGACATTTATCTGAAGAAGACATACAAATGGCCAACAGGTATATGAAAAAATGCTGAACATCACTAATCATCAGGGAAATGCAAATCAAAACCACAATGAGATATTATCTCATCCAAGTTAGAATGGCTATTATTAAAAAGGTCAGAAATAACAGATGTTGATGAGGATGTGGAGAAAAGGGAACTCTTATGCACTATTGGTGGAAATGTAAATTAGTATAGCCACTATGGAAAAAATTATGGAGATTTCTCCAAAAAACTAAAAATAGAGCTATCATATGACCTAGGAATCCCACTACTGAGTATTTATCCAAAGAAAAAAAAATCAACACATCAAAGAGATACATGCCAACTGAAATACCCATCAATGGAGGCATGAATAAAGGAAATGTGGTGTATATATGCAATGGAATACTATTCAACCACAAAAAAGAATGAAATTATGTCATTTGCAGCAACATGGATGGAACTGGAAGTCATTATGTCAAGTGAAATAAGCCAGGCACAGAAAGATAGATATTGCATGTTCTTTCTCATATATGGAAGCTAAAAAGGTGATCATATGGAGGTAGAGAGTGGAACGCTAAACACCAGAGACCAGGAAAGATGCGTGGGTGGGAGGTGGGGATGAAGTGAGGCTGGTAAATGGGTACAAACATACAGTTAGACAAAGGAATAAATTCTGCTGCTATAGCTGAGTAGGGTGACTATAGTTAATGATAATGTCTGCATTTTTTTAAAATAGCTAGAAGAGAAGACCTGAAATTTACATAGAAATGATAAATACTCAGGAATGGATACCCTAAATATCCTGACTTGACCATTACATATCCTACACAAGTAACAAAATTTCACATGTACCCCATAAATATGTGCAAATATAATGTACCCCCAAAATTAATTTTTTTAAGAAAAGACTAGGATGGGGTTACCAGGGGCTGGGGGGTAGGGATGGGGAGATGTTGGTCAAAAAGTATAAAGTTTCAGTTAGATAGGATGAGTGCTCTCTGGTGATCTATTATACAGCATGGTGACTATAGTTAATAATAATGTATGCTTGAAAATTGCTAAAAGAGTGGATCTTAAATATTCTCATCACAATATTCTCATTGTGGGGTGATCAATATATTAATTGTTAATTAGCTTGATTTAATCATTTCACAGTGTATACATATATGGAAACGTCACTTTCTACAAAAAAAAAAGTAAAGAAAATAAAGAAGGAAAAGAGATTTGTTCAATAAAAATAAAATAAAAAAAGTATATAAACCCTCAAAAGAATAAAGCCTTTATATTGTATGTTAAGCCCCTGGTTGTTCCTTAAAGAAAATTATTGTTTTAAGTGAGCGTTACTCATTTGAAAGGAGTCCTCCCTTGCCGTAAACATTCCTTTACAAAACCCAACAATAGGTGCTGAGACCAGCAGCAGGTGTCACTATTTCCCAGCTATCTTTTTTCATGTTCCCAGCCCTGCCTGGCACTTGACAGTGTATCTGATTTAAACTTTAACAAGTAAGTAAGTAAATTTTATAATCCACATATTACAAAGGAGGAAATTGAAGCTTTGAGAGATTAAGCGATTTGCCAAGGCCTCTTGTCTTCTGAGTGGAGCCAAGATTCAAATCTAATTTTCCCTTATTCCAGAACCCATACTCTCTCCACCAATGCTGCCTTGTTGACAGATAGCCAGTGTATTTATTCATTCGTTCAACAAGTAATTATTGAGCACCTACTATGTGCTTGGCATCATGCTAGGCATGTAGAGAGACACATCCCTTGGGCCTCATGGATTAAGATCACTGGGTAGCGTGACATGGAAACAATAAACCGATCAACAAACTACTAAATATATAATTCTGAATGGCAATAGTGCAACAAGGGAGAACAGGTGTTGAGTATAGAGATGGCAGTGAGCTTGCCTAATCCAATCTAACTCTTGGCAGGTATGCAGTTTCAAGAACATGACCTCTTTCTGATAGCCTCCGCTACTTAGAAGTATTAATATTTTCAGTAAGCCTCCTACCAGGTGGTGATTTATAATAAAAGCAAGGTCAGACCAATTTCTGCTACACATACTGAGAAAGAAAATTGTCCTTTAACCAACGCAGAACTTTGTGATCTGATTTGAATAGCTGCTCCTTCGGAGAAGTAATTACCATTCCTGATAAATTGCATAAGCTATTTTCTGATAGGCTTCAATGAGCTCAAGAGTCCTTTCTAGAAAATTTATTGTGCCAGATTTTCCATCTGCCACTCCAGCTCCATTCCCACTCTTCTCCTCTCCCTGAGCCCCAGAAGCTGGCCTGCATGGACCACATCCATGGGCTCCTTGGCCTTCCAACTGGGGTTGGATTTGACCCATGAAAAGGAGGAGAGGCTGGGTCTATATCCCCTGGTCTCTCTCAACAGAGATGCCATGGGCTGGCAAAACCCCTCTACCAGAGTCCTCAGCTCCTTGCAGAAGAGTACCTTCAATGGAGCTCCTTCTTTCAGTTCCAGCACCAGCTCCCTTCCCTTCCCCTTCAGGCCCAGGAGTAGTAATGGCTCCTGCTGTTGCTAGCCGTGAAGACTGCACCACCCCTTCTTGGTATCCCCAAACTCTGCACTCACCATACCAGGCAGTCTCTTTGCTCAACCTTCTTCTCATTATCCATTGAGAGTGAGCCATGTGCTTTCTACCAAGACCTTAACTAACACACCCACCAGCTGCTCCTTAACATTGCAAGTTGCTTAACAACCTTTGCCCAGTCTCCCAAGGGGTCTAACAATATTTATCTAAACATTCTTTGAAGAAAAAAATACAGTCTAATAGTGATTATCTCATTGCCTTTTTATCCCTAAAAAATCTGTATCAAATAAGAAACATTTATGTTAGTTTGCTCCTAAGTCTCCTCCCTGGTGGCAAGTTTGAAAAATACTTTTGATATATGCTCGTGATTAGTTTGCCTAAATTACTTTAACAATACAAATGCAAAGAGAGTCACATATCCTATTCCGTGAACTCAATGAAGTCCTCGCTTTCTGTCCTTTTAGGTACTGGGATAGCATCATCCATGAAAAGTTCACTCCAGCTCCAATGTGGTCATATTCTAGAGGCAGGATTCAGCTACCAAGCCAAAGCAGGGTCACGAGAATCCTCCCAATAGCATCTGAGCACAGGGCAAGTTTGGAATCAACATCCTCATGCACGATTCTTACATCCTGTTTATATAAAGGTAGGAATACCCAAACAATATTTCTAGCAAATGTACACAAGAAGACCCTTATTTCATCAGGGACAAAATTCTTAATCAAATCCTATAATGTAGATCAGAGATGAGGAATGCTGAAGTCCTTCAGTAGTAGCTGTCTCTGGAGTGTGGACTTTGTTTAGAACTTTCAGATGCTAAATAACCATCCTTTTAGTGTATAATTTCTGATTGGAGTACTCAAATATTCACTGCCTCTAAAGTATAGATAAAAACCAACTAATAAAGATTTTACAAGGTCTACAAAGAAGTGTTTTTAAAGCAAATAATAGAGAATACAACCCTGAGGCAGAACACTGCCATGCCAGGAGGCTGGCTGGGGCCGCTTACTGATCTGTATGTAGAGAACATTATTATTGTCTTGTTACACTATTGCTGTAAGACAAAACTACATATGAAACATTACTATGAAGTCACCACGAAAAGCCATAAAATGCCATCATATTATAGAAGGCATATTATACTTGTCAATTCCTAATAATCTATTACTTTACACAAACTATATTTAATTTCTAAGAAATAATTCATAGTTTATTGAATAACCCTATTGTCGTCTCAATGGCATGCTATTCCTTCTAAATCCACCATTTCCTTTTGCTCAGGATACATTTAAATAGTTTGCAAATCAAAGTCCACACCCTTGGAAGTGCTCTCAGTGTGAAATGCTTGGGTTATCATGGGCCATGTGCTCTCTATTTGCACAGCCCATCTTCAGGACTGCCTCACAGAGGAGAAGAAACCACTCTTGCATTCTTACTAAAGTACGGGGAGACAGGTGGGCTGCATTCTGTCCACCTCAATTCATTCATTATTAAGCAGTTCATATAAGCATCATGCTGAGGCTCACCTGGAAGCCTGGGAAGGAAAACTTAAGGTGTTTGTAAAAAAGCTGTATCCATATGGCTGAAGATTATTGGCAATCAACCAATTTTTAAAGCAAGGAAGAATCTATTTTTATGAGGTTTACCTACCAGTGGCTAATTGCTTAAAAATGTTAGACAGAATACAATTTCTCAGGCATTGAACCAGCTCCCAGTAAATTTCCTTTTCTAAGATGCGCCCAACCTATTACAGTTGTTTCCAAAGGAAGTGTCTGTAGTATTATATTTTGTTGTGAAGGAATTTCATTGTGTTGTTTGAAAGAGAAGGGCAATTAGACGCTATCAAGGGGGAAAACACAGAGACTTCATTGAAATGATGTGTATTATAATAAGATTCATGTGTTAGGTAGTCATGTGAAAGACATTTCAAAGAACGAGCTATTATATTAAAATTTCTACTTTGTAAGACATATAAAAATAAAATTTTATGACAGACATTCTACATGCAAGTTAGGAATCTATTAACCAAATCAGCTAGAAAGTGCTTAGAATTAGAGTGCTTAGTGATTAGAACCAAATCAGCTAGAAAGTGCTTAAAAAGGAGGGAAGAGATACCTAAGATGATTTGTCCAAGCAGATAGGAAGAAATGGGAGGAAAGTGCAAGGAGGTTTTGGGAAGAAGCTGGAGCACGCAGTGTGCTAAGTGGACGTGCAGATGCTAACAGAGGGAGACATGAGCTTGGTAAGAATCCCTAGAGAGTACTCAGAGAGGTCTTAAGGCCGACTGGATGGCCTTAGGCCAAACCTGTAGCAGTTTTGGTTTTGTTTTTTAAATGGCTGCAAATGATCTGATATTCCTCCCATCAGGTGTAAGGTCTCAGCCCCCTCCACTTGCATATGAGTGAGGTTGTAATTGCTTCAACCAATACCGTTCCCAATGCAATCCCTATTAAAATACCAACATCATTTTTCGCAGATCTACAAAAAATAATTCATGCTCCATATGGAACCAGAGAAGACCCCCTATAGCCAAAGCAATCTTAAGCAAAAAGAACAAATCTGGAAGCATCACTTTACCAGACTTCAAGCTATACTACAAGGCTCTTGTAACCAAAACAGCATGGTACTGGCACAAGAACAGAAACATAGAACAGAACTGAGAACCCAAACATAAAACCATCCTCATATAGCCATCTGATTTTTGACAAAGCAGACAGAAACATACACTGAGGAAAAGAATCCTTATTCAATAAATGGTGCTGGGAAAATTGGACAGCCACATGTAGAAGACTGAAACAGGATCTGCACCTCTCATCTCTCACAAAAAATCAACTCATAGTGGATAACAGACTTAAACCTAAGTCATGAAATCATAAGAATTCTAGAAGAAAATGTCTGAAAAACTTTTACAGACATTGGCCCAGGCAAAAACAATTTATGAAGAAGACCCCAAAGGCAATCACAGCAACAACAAAAATAAACAATTAGGACCTGATCAAATTAAAAAGTTCCTGCATAGCCAAAGAAACTATCACTAGAGAGAATAGATGACCTACAAAATGGGAGAAAATATTTGGATGCTATACATCTGATAAAGGGTTAATAACTAGAATCTATATAAAACTCAGGAAAATCAATAAGAAAAAATCAAACAACCCCATTAAAAAGTGGACAAAGGACATGAACAGAAACTTTTCAAAAGAAGATAGACTAGTGGCCAAGAAACATATGAAAAAATGCTCAACATCTCTAATCATCAGGGAAATGCAAATCAAAACCACAATGAGATATCCCTTAACTCCAGTGAGAATAGCCTTTATCAAAAAGTCCCAAAACAACAAATGCTGGCATGGATGCAGACAGATAGGAACATTCATACACTGCTGGTGGGACTGCAAACTAGTACAACCTCTGTGGAAAGTAATATGGAGATACCTCAAAGAGCTAAAAGTAGAACTACCATTTGATCTGGCAATCCCATTACCGGGTACTTATCCAAAGGAAAAAAAGACATTCTATAAAAAAGACATCTGCACTCGAATGTATACAGCAGCACAATTAATTCACAATTGCAAAGATGTGGGCACAACCCAAGTGCCCATCAATACATAAGTGGATTATTAAAATGTGGTATATTTATACTATGGAGTACTACTCAGCCATAAAAATAAATGATGAACTACCTATTGTTTTATCCTGGATGGAGCTGGAGCCCATTCTTCTAAGTGAAGTATCATAAGAACGGAAAAACAAACACTGCATGTACTTACCATTAAATTGGTACTAATTGACCAACACTAACACGGACATAGGGTTTCGTAGGGTGTGCGGCAGGTGGCAGGGGTGAGGAGGGGATGGGTAAATCCACAGCTAATGAATGCCATGCACTCTATCTGGGATATGGACACACTTGTTGGGAGGTGCAAAGGCAATTTATGTAACCAAAGTGCTTGTACCACGGTAATACTCTTAAATTAAAAAAAAACAACACTGTCCCATGTGACTTTTGAAGGTTATAGCTTCCACCTGGTTTTGTTGGAATGTTTGCTCTGGAAAAAGCCAATTGCCATATAACAAATCAGTCTACTCCAAGATCACTCTGCTAGAGAGACCAAGTGAAGGCACCAGCAGGGCTCCTGGCCAACAGCCAGCATCATCTGCCAGCCTTGTGAGGAGTCATCCCGTATGTCCAGGTCCAGCCAAACCCTCAGATAACTGTAGCCCCAGTAGACATCTGACTGCAACAATGTGAGAGATGCCTAGTAAGAACTAATCACTCAGTTGAGCTCTTCCTGAATTTCTGGCCCTGGTGTAATTTGTATTACATCAGCAATAACCAGAACGAGGACTGATTCATTGACCTACAGGAGATCTGGAGAGAATTTACAAACTACGATAGTCTATGAACTGCATTAAGCAAGTTTTTAAAAAATAAGACAGGGGACTTACTGGCAGATTCTGGCAAACTATCTTAACTCTGGAGCCTTCTTTTCTTTCCAGATCTAGAAAAGTACCCTGTCCCTCGGACATCAAATAAAACTGAACTGAATTACTCTTAACACTAGAATCCATTTTCTCACATTTTATTTTACTGAGCATTAAAATATTTTCGCAAAATATATAGATTTAAGATGTAAAGAGAAAATTTTTATTTAAAAAGGTCTATATTTTGCTATTTTTAATCCAAAGCTGAATTGAATCTTTCTTAGTTGTTCCTGAGCTAAATCTTTTTCGCTAATAATGGTTTTATTCTTAAAGGTTTCACTAGCTCTGAATCAAATTCTGTTGTGACTCATCTGGTGCGTGGGTAGCAGCTAAAGACTTTCTAGAAGGGTAAGTTACTACAGGGGAAACATTCCAAATGATTTTGAAAAATAAGTTGTAACAATTATAAAACATCCATGGCAGAATCAGCAGGCAGCCCTAGAATTAACCGTGCTGAGGATCAGCAGCAAGTACGTGGTCAGAAATGGAATAAACTATAAAATAACCTTTTGAAGAGTGGGTTAAACCAAAGATCTATGCTCACCAAAAACATCTGACAGTTGGCCTTACCTGCTGGACAAGTGCCATAGAATTATGAGATGTTAGGAGAGCCGAAGTACAGGCAGAGGCTAATTCAGCCTCTCAGCAAGATCTCTGTTTCTCTCTCTCTCTCCCTTTGTCTCATGCACGTGCACACACAGAGAAAATTATCTTAGAGCCATAATATCAGATTTATGCTACCTGTTGTCGTTCTTCCTGGCAGACTTCTCTTGCACTGATTTTTGCCTTTCACATAGCATTAAAATGACCCATCATGAGTCAGGCTGAGCAAATCTCTGGGCTGCCCAGAGCAGAAACCTGGCAAAACTAAAATAGAAAAAAATTTCATTGCCTTTCTGCTTTTCCTTTCTGCAGCTTACATCCCTTGAAGTGCATGGCCCCCTGTCCTCTCTGACCTAACTATCCCCACTCTGACCAGGTAGGTGTGACCCACTCGGTGAAGTATCCTTGCTAAGGGACAGTTTTCAAAACAGGACTTTTTCCCACTTCCCTTCTCCCAGCCTCCAGTTTCTCATTCTCTGAGAGCTAAATTCCCTCCACTGACCCTCTGCTGCCTTCGGGAAATAAACGCAGGCTCCACATCTTAGTATTTAAGAATATCCACAATGTAAGATTCAACCTGTCTTTATAGCTATATTTCTCACGCTTTCCTTCTCCAAAGGCAGATATTCATTGCTTCTCCTTCTGCTGCTGTCAGTCATCATGTACTTTCCCACAACCATGTCTTTGTCTGTGTCTTGCCCCCAACCCAGAATGCCCTTCCTCCTATTTCAGGCAGACCTAAGTCCACCTTTCTTTTAAGGCCCAGAACAAAGGTGACCATCTCCGTGGAGCGTTCTCCTCTCCCCCAGGCCCCAGTGATCCTGCTCTGTTCTGAATTCTCTATCGCTCATTTGGCCCTTAATGCCTGCTATGCTGGAATGTTATCCATTTGTGTATATTTCTCTTTCTCAATGCAGGGCGGTGGCAGTATCACACATCTTTGGTGTCTCCAATGAACCATACCCAGCCCTGAGCTTGTATGAGATGACAGTAATGCCACAGTCAAGAGACAGTCTACATCGAAGACTCCTGACTTGGTGCTCTTTTCAGGGAGCCAACACATTTAAGTGTTTCGTGGTGGTGGTTGTTTCCAACAACGTAATAACTCTTAGGAATAATTCTAAGGATGTATTTTTTTTAGCTCTTCAGCAGCCAATTAAAGAAGATATATTAAGGCAGCTCAGCTAACCCGCTAGACCAAAGTAGGTCCTCTTGAACCTTTATGTTCTCATCCTAGTCTATATGTCCCCATAATTAGGACAGAAACCTGTGCACGTTCCCAAATTCGCTGGAACAACTCCTTATTTTCCTCTTGAATGGAATCCTACCTATACCAAGTCACCCCTTCACTTAGAGACTTGGATGAAACACCCCGTTGCGGAGTGCTGGGATCTGACCAATCCGAGTGGCCGTTGAGGGAGCCGGCTGTCGCATCCTGGGAGAGTTGGCTTCCCATGGGGTGACCATCCATCAACAGGGAGCAGGAATGGGGAGGGCCAGGCAGACAAACTCACCTTCTTCTTTTTCACCTCTTAGCTGTTCCAGGGCATGACTTCTCCTTGCGACCCTTCTGGGAGAAGTCCTGTGTGCTGAATGAACACACTTGTTGACCAGCCTGCTGTGTGTCCCTTGTCCCTTTGCAGCTCATTGTGAAGTGGTGACTAGGGTGATGGCACATTGCATTACGCTGCCTCCCACCCTCCTTGCTTCACTTCTTTTTCCTTTTGCTCTCTCTGTTTTGAGTTTGCGCCTTCCCCCCAAAGAAGGGTGAGCACTCTAATCCTTGCCTCAAGCTCTGTTCAAAATAGTCCCCTTTACTTATCATTACGTTTCATTGTTGAGAGTCAGAGTTCACTTCCCAGAATGGAGTATAAATAATAGCTTTCCAGTGCTGCAATATCTCCGGGTTCCATATTTGAGCTCTCATCTGCCCATTTTCCAGGCAGGCCAGCTCAGTCTATCTGAACAGGTTTGGGAGGAAATAAGTCCTCCGCTGAAGGAGGACTGATTCATAGTAACTGCTAGTTACTAATGGTTTACTCAGTGTTTATCCTCCCCTCTTTCCTTACTAATGGAATCCTGATTTCGTGATGGGGTAGCTTTCGCCATTGTCCACCACCACCACCAATATAGCTTTTGCTCCAGAAATGCATGTGTGTAAGGTAAAAAAGCTATATCCTCAGCCTCCTTGCATTTGAGGGCGACCATATTACTCAGTGTTGGAAAAAGTCTCATGGAACTTCAAGAAAGGTTTCGATTTTCCGCTGTGGATGCCTCTCCTTCCACCTTGTCGTTTCCTCCTTCTTCTTGAATAGAAAGTGAATATGGAGGTCTGAAGTGGAACAACTATTTTGCAACCACAAGGAGTAAAATCTAATGCCTGAGATGGCAGAGCAGAAGGACGGAAAGATTCCAAAGCTTTGACAACGTCATGGAACCACTGCACCAGCCTCAGATTACCTCACTGGCCTGCTTGCTCTAGGAGGAAAAATAAATCCTCCCAATGTGGTTAAGTTTCCAAAATCAGGATTCTAATGTGTACAGGAAAAGCAATCTCTGATGTGCCCCTCCAAAAGCCCTGAGTTTCTTTAAAAAATTTGTCAAATATACCCAGCAGCCTTCAAGTTATATTTAGTTATTTTCCTCCAAAATAAACCAACAAAATTAAAGATCTACCTTTCGAACATGCAATCCACTGAAATTACTTGTTTGGGGCTTTCATTTCCTACGAGTCTCTAAGCTTTATAAAGGAAAGGGCCAGGCTGGTCTTGTTCACTGCCTTTGCCCCAGTGCCTAACACACCACCTGGCTTGTGTATCCAAATGTATCTTGAACAGAAGGACTACTAAGTGAAAGAACTCAAACACACTATTATCTGTGTACTTGGCTTATTCATTATTGGAACACAACTCATTCATATAGTCATTCATTCAACCAATATTAATTGATTGTCTACCAAGCAATGTGCACAGTGATATTAATTGAAGATCCTGCCATCAATAGGACAAAGCCACTGCATTCAATGAGCTTACCTCCTAGTAGGAGAGATAGACAATTAACTCTTAAACAGCAAAAAAAGGGTTTCAGATATGATAAGTATGATAATTCCTTGATAAGATGGGATTATGCTTAAATATTGCCTTACCCTGGAGTGTTCTGGGGAAGGCAGCATTTAAGCATAATTCACTGTCATTGTATCAACATGGGTTAAACCTTAATCATTTCAATCTATGCAGTCTCAGTTCTGAGAACTAATTGCTTTCTAATGACTAGCAAGGGATAGTAAGTCAATTTCCTTTCTTTGGGTTTAGGATCACATGCATTTCTGAAGGAAAAAAAAAATAAAGAGGAAGAAAGGAAAGGAGGGAAGAAAGGGAAGGAAAAGAGAGAAGGGAAGGAAGAAAGAGGACAGAGAGAGAAGGAAGAAAGAAGGAAAGAACAAAGGAATGAAAGAATTTTATCTACTAGTATTAAAGAGGCTTCCTCTTCTGTGGTCAGAGAGATGCTGGGTGAAAGAGGAGGCCAAAAGACAGGGTCTTCTGTGAAAGGAGACAGCACTGGGAAGAATGGCTAATGTCCCGCATGAACAGTCTTCCAATTCTCTTATATTGAAAAGAATATACAATACGTTGTATTTTTTTTTTTTTTTTTTTTTGAGACAGAGTCTCACCGTGTTGCCCGGGCTAGAGTGAGTGCCATGGCGTCAGCCTAGCTCACAGCAACCTCAAACTCCTGGGCTCAAGCAATCCTTCTGCCTCAGCCTCCCAAGTAGCTGGGACTACAGGCATGTACCACCATGCCCAGCTAGTTTTTTTCTATATATTTTTAGTTGTCCGATTAATTTCTTTCTATTTTTAGTAGAGACGGGGTCTCACTCTTGCTCAGGCTGGTTTCTAACTCCTGAGCTCAAACAATCCGCCCGCCTCAGCCTCCCAGAGTGCTAGGATTACAGGCGTGAGCCACCGCGGCCGTCCCAGTACATTGTATTTTTAATTTTTGCAGCCCTCATTTATGTTTCAAGTCCTCTGAAACCCTCAGTCATTGTCATCCCTCAAATGTCTCCTGGGTTCTTTGGAGTGATGAGAGAGCTCACAGAATCCTAGGAGAACCACCAACACTTCCCCTCGCGCTCTGCCCTCTCTCCGCCATTTGAGCTCCAAAAACACAGCAAGCTGCCCCTGGCAAAACTGCCTCTCGTAAGAACTGAAGAATGCTTTTAATTTCTAAAACCCAGAGAAGGCTGTGATACCGCTTAGTTCAGGCATTCTAGAAATTAATGCCACATGTTCTTATACCCTGAGTTAGCCTGGCAACTTTAGGAAGGAAAAAAAAATTTTTTAGCTTGGTTATGTTCATGGAATAGAAATGTTTGGTTCGGGTTCATTTTCTTTAGTGCTGATTAAACAACAATTTGTTTACAATTTCATTCCATACACTGTCTCTTTCAACAGGTGAGTTAGAAGAGTGGCCGGGCTCCAGGGGAGTAAAGGAGGCCTGGGTGAAGCCACCTGAGCCCAGGTGAGGCTGTATTGAGGGAGGGCCACAGCACTGCAGAGAAGGCTTCTGCATTAGCAGTGCTGTCTGGGGACCAGGACTGGGTGAGGCAAGTGAGGCATCCAGGATGCAAAGTTTAAGGAGGTGCTCTGGTGCCAACCCGTGCTTGTACCACGCGGACAGTGAGGGCCTCCTTAAATGGTGTGCCCCACTGCACCCTAGTTCCCAGTTCTGGCCCTGGGGAAATGAGCTCTATTAGGATTTTGAGAAAATCTGTGGATCCAGACATAAATTCGTTTAATCACGACGAATGGACGTGCAAAGGTGGAAAGCAGGATTGGTGAAGAGCCGGTGGATTTGCCACTAAAAGGGAACAGCACTCGTGCTCCCGGCTAAGAAGCACAAAGTGTGCCCTGGCTTAGCAGAGACAGGATCGCTCTCCCCAGGCAAGGAGAGAAAACCCGGCCTGTCCCCTTGACCCGGGTCTGCCTGCTCATGCTCCTCTCTCTTCTAAATACCCCGCCTCCTGCCCAACTGGGATCATAAACAAGCATAAGTCATAGAATGAACTAGGAGAGCGAGAATATACCTGAACTGTTAAAGAGAGAGCAGGATTCTCCGTAAGAAAGGAGGACTCCAATCAGGAGTGAAGGTTAGTGACCAAAAAGCTGAGAGGGAAGCTAGAAAAAGCCCCCACTCCCCCCCAGATAACTTCACTCCCTCCTCAGAACCCCACCCATGAGCTCTTGAGGTTCAAGACACCTTGTGCTTTCTTCTTTACCTCTCAGCGTAAGGATGCGGATTTCCCCAGCTGGACTGTCAACTCTTCGGGCAGAAACCGCCTTTCCTTCTTCTCCCACACTGCCCCGTCTCACAGGGGAGCACCTGGCGCATAGTAGGTGCTGTTGGGTAAGATCTAAAGCTTCTGTGCTTGGTGGGACACAACACAATGACATTGGAATAGATAAAAGGCAGAACTCTGTACAGGCAGGGCCACAAAGGGGGCTATGTCCAGGGACAAGGGAACATGGAGCCGCAGCTTAGCGGCAGCGTCTCTATGGCAATCGGGGCGGGGTGAGCTAGGTTTCATGGGCTCCCTGTGGATTGGCTCAGTTGAATAATCTTGCAGGCTGCAGGACATAGGCGCTGTCCCTAACTATGGCCCCAGGGAAATTAGGATAGGTACACATGGCCTAGAGTCAGAAAGATGGAAAAGGGATGAGGTTGGTAGTGTGAAGTTAATCAGCTGCTCAAAGAGGGGAACTGGTTGGCCTCAAAACTGGATAGAGACAGTATTTTTTAAAAAAAACCCCAAACTACATTATAGGTGCTTAATAAATATTTGCTGAGTTATCACATTGATTTATAAAACCTGAAATTCCTCCATGGAGCTTATTTGGGTCACAGTTAAGAAGTTTAAAATGTAAATATCCCTGAAAGAGGAACACTGAGTCAAACTCAGCCACTCTGGGAAGGAAAGATGCAGGTAAGAGCCTGGCAGGTGGGAAGAAGACTTGGATGTCATTAGCACCCAGACAAGGGTCTCTCTGCTGTTTGGCCCAGCACCAACCCTGGCCTAAGGAAAGGCAATTTAGGGAAAACATCTGGTAGATGAAGTGATAAGGAAATCTACATGTGGACTCTTTTGGAAGCAGAGCAAGACATGGGCCAAGAAGCAAAAATCATCCTTATTAAAATTAAACAGATTTTCTCTTTCTTTCATGGACTCTTTTAAATCTGTTAAGATATCCTACAAAGCATTAACTATATCCTTGGGTTAACTTTCTTTTCTCCTGGGCAGAAATCATTTGCATTGTTATTGGACAAGAATCATTTGTAATGCAATCAGTCTTATACACACTAACCTCTATCCTTACAGATTGTAAAATAATAGAATCAATTATAAATAGCAATTCAAATACAGGTAAACAACCCTAGAAAATTCGATCATTCCCACGCAGGGTGGACCTGGTAAATTAAACAGCACCCAGCACTTCATTGAAAGGACATCAGTAATACCTTCAGCCTATTTCCAAGTTTTTGTAATTTTTCTTAGCACACCACATCTTTTAAAACTGCTGTCCAGAAAGCAGGGATTCAAACAGCTATGTGTATCCCAATGTTCATAGCAGCATTATTCACAATTGCCAAAAGGCAGAAGCCACCCAAATGTCCACATCAACAGATGAAGGGATAAACAAAATGTGGTATACGAGTGTATACATACAGTAGAAAATTATTCAGTCGTAAAAAGGAATAAAATTCTAACACATGCTATAACATGGATAAAACTAGAGGACATTATGCTAAGTGAAATAAGCCAGACACAAAAGCACACACATTACATCATTCCACTTACATGAAGTCCCTAGAATCAGCAAGTTCACAGAGACAGAAAGTAAGAGAACAATTATCAGAAGCTGGGGTGGGGAAGTAGTGTTTAAGGGGTACAGAGTTTCAGTGTGGAATGATAAAAAGCTCTGGAGATGGATGGTGGTGACGATCGCACAGCAATGTGAGTGTACTTAACGGCACTGCACTCTACACTTAAATATCAATGAAATGGTAAGTTTTATGCTATGTGTATTTTACCACAATAAAAATAAAGGAAGGAAGGGATGGAGGGAGGGAAGAAAGACAGCAGACAGAAAAACATACTGTCCAATTCTCAGAGCCACCTTTAGTTTGGGGGTTGTGATTTTGTCTGCTGTATGTGTCAGGCTCTGCGCTAAGCACCTGTCATTTAGTCTTCACAACACTGTGAGGAGTTATCTTGCTTATCTTATAGATGAATATATAGAGATTCAGAGAGGTTAAGTCAGTTCCGTAAGCCACACAGCAGAGCCAGTCTGTCTTTGCTCAAAGCCTCTGCTCTTCACCACTCCCCCATACCACCTCCTCTTCTTTCCAGCCAAATCTTCATTCATTTCTGAATAAAGCAGATTTCAGAATTACCTGTTGTGTCTTCAATCTCTTTTGTGCTTTCAAAGAGGGTACATGAAAATGGCTTTCTCCCATAAATCCACATTGAGTTTTTTCCCTGTGAAGTCTTATAACTTAGAAAGCTCCAGTCTTTTCCTTCCTTCTCATAAACCTCAGGCTGAGCGCATTGCAGGGTTGAGAACCCAGAAAAGGGTCCTGTGTGGGGTGTAAAAGAGAATGGACCACGAAGTGGACGACATCCAGAAAAATGAGCAAATATGCCCAATATGTCTGATTAAAGGACACAAAACCAGACACAGAAACAAAGCCTTGATGGGACACTAAGAAATAGTTTTACATCACCATCCATAATTAAAGGGAGCTATGGCAAGGGTAAAACAAAATGCTGGATTTTTTTTTTAAAAAAAGCTTGTTTACATTAGATTTTGGAATATATTTTCTACATACATACTCCTCAATTTTGCTAGGTTCTATCCAATTATAGTATCACATTAAAATCCTCCTTAAGGAGTTTCTACACAAAAGGGATGGTTAGGGACCCCAGTATCCACAGCAGCTGGTGAGCATCCCTTAAGCCAGGTTAGGCTCCGAAGGGAGAAAAGAGAGAGAAAAGAAAGCAGTTTATTGAGCTGAGAAGGAAAGGAATCATTCGCCCCATCCTGATGAGAGACTGCAGCCGCGCCACACGGATGCCGCAACACCAGTCCCGGGAAATGTGCTCCACGGGTGGGACTGTCAGGAGAAGGAGGCCCTGAGTCACTGAATCCATTCTTCTTTTATCCGATCTTGTGGGCGGAAGTGTGGGAAACTGCTCATTTTTCAGCTTCTCTTAGTGAGAGTAACATGAGTTAGTGGCTAAGGGGGTGGGCTATTATGTTCACTTGTAATTAGAACCGAATCGACCTCGGTCCAAACCAGAGCCGGAGCCCTGCCGGGCGGCTGCCCATGACCCGCTCCCCACAGAGCTGCCAGGGAGGGGAAGCTGCCTGCTCCCCCCTTCTCGACTTCCCCGCTGCATCCACCCCCGTGCTGGTTGAGCTCAAATTCATCGCACCAGGAAATAGATGTCGGAGGTTTGGATGTCAGCGGGCGACAGGATACAGTGAAGATGCCCAAGGAGGATTCGTCCGGCAGGATGGTACAGGACGAGCTGGAGAGGAAGGGAGTGCTGTGGCCTGGATCCCCGGACACGGTAGCTCGAGTGTGCGGTGATCAAGACCTCAGTCGGAAGGGCAGATACAGGAGCAGCAAAAAAGGGAGGAGAAGAAGGAAACTTGCCTGAACTTGATGGGCATGCTAGTAGTGTGGCTAGTGGAGACAAGGTGTTTTGGGGGGACCTCACAGTTCCAGATTTGTGGGTGACACTTCGCTAATGGGAGCATCCACATGGAAAGATCTATAGGCGGGAGTGGAGATGGGTTGAGAGGAATCCACAAAGGTGATATTTAGGGAGGAGGGTCTTGGGGAATTAGCTTTCAAAAAAGGAAAAAAAAAATCAGAGCAAAAAACCAAAGAGCAAACCTTGGGAATACACAGTATAGGGTCTGAAGAGGGAGGACAGTCATCAGAGACAATAGGAAAGAATATGAAAGTCCTTCAGCGACACGCTAGAAGGAGATTTTGGTCTCTTTGAGAGGCAGTTTGGCTTCCATCAACCACATGTCCATTTGTGTGAGTAGAAGATTCTGGAGAAAATGCTCTGGTTTGGGACTTTCCCTTCCATTTCCCTTCCCCAGTCATTGTTTTGAGAGTGTAGGATCTGATTTGACCTTTCAGACCACCCTGAACTCACCAAATAGCTTCTCATCCCCCAAATAGCAGGCAGGGGCCAGCGTAGACCCAAAGAGACTCTGTCTATGGAAACATTGTCTCTGAACCAGAAGCTTTACCTAATCTGTTTCATTTTGGTCCAGAGGTCAGCTGGGCCCCTGGGTTGGGCAAGCCCTTGGCAAGACTATTAAACAGCTGATTTGATTTCTTCCATCTCCCACCTCACTGCTGTCATTTTCCCCTCCTCTGCCATCTGCACAGAGGTACAACCCTCTGTATGCCTTTCAGAGAGACCTAGAGGAGAGGCCCATGGCCTCCTAATAAAGGCTCACTTTTCAAGAGCAGTCCTTAGTTGGGCGACCACAGTGGACAGTCCTGGTGCCCTAGGCCCACACTGGAAGAGAAGGACCTGGCAGCTGCCCCTAGGGTCCCAGTTGCCATCCCTGACTACAAATGCCCTCCCTCCAGAAGTTCTGAGTCAGGACCTCCAGGGGGCTGGCAGAACCAGACGGTGACAGCATTGAACTCCACAGGCCTTTGGAGAATTATTTCTCCAGGAACTTTTCACAGTCTTGGTGATCACAGCTTTCTGCAACACCAAGCAAGTACCCCCGTGGAAGTGCCCCCCTCCTCATTCACTGAGGCAGGCACAAGTCCACCAAAACTCCCTTCACTCTGGATGAATCCTCAGACTTCCTTAGCAACAACTTAAACAGTACCCAGGGGCCATAAGCAAAGTCACCCCCACACACACACCTCTTCACCTCCCCACGCCAACAGTCTTGGTGTTTCACAAGGAGGCGATGATGTAAATCAGCCTTACTAACACTGAAGACTCCTCCATTCTAGTTTCCGCCCACATTCCAGGTGAATCAGATTCATGTAATTGTTATCCTGACTCTACTCAGCTTTCTTTAGCCTATTGCAAAGGTGCTAAAAGTTGAATGAAAAATAAGAAAAAGGAAGAACACTAAAACTCTGCAGAGATGAATTTGCTTTCTGGTCATATAGGATTGGTCATTGTGCAATTGCAGAAGGCATTGACTGGGTGATGCCCAAAAGAACTTGGCCTGGAGTTTAGCACATTATTCCTTTGGCAAACTATCATCTTAGTCCATTTTGTGCTAATATTGTAACAGAATACCTGAGACTGGGTAATTTATAATGAACAGAAGTTTATTGGCTCCCAGTTCCAGAGCCCGGGAAGTCCAATGTCAAGGTGCTGGCATCTGTCAAGAGCCTTCTTGCTGCGTCATCACATGGTAGAAGGTGAGAGGGGGTGAGAGGGTGAGAGAAAGCAAGAAGGGGCCAAACTTACTCTTTTATTATAAGAGGACCAATCCCACTCACGACAGTGACGCCCTCCTGGTCTAATCACCTCTTAAAGATTCCACCTCTTAATACGTTTATCGTGGCATTAAATTTCAACATGAGTTTTGAGAAAACAAACATTCAAATCATAGCAACTACACTGTGCCCAGTTTTTACATGCCCATCAAGTTTGGGGAGTTTTAACCAAAGGTGTTGTCTCATTTTTTTGACAGACATTCTATCACTGTAATAGGTTTTCTGTCTTTCAAAATGAATATTTACTTTTAATTTAGCCCATTGAAGGATAAGTCATTTTCCTTTGTTGGGAATGCTTGTCAGGTTCAATTTGAGTCTCAGCAGTGACTATAGCAACAGTGTCTAGAGAGTAATTTTGTTTCCCCAATTACTGTCATTTCAACATAATTCCATTTGTAAAGCGAAGGACGGTCACCCTTCCTTCACCTGGGAAAGAACCCCTGGAATCACAGTCCTGGTAGTCACACTGGGGTTGGGGGGTCTGAGAACATTCTAATTTCACTTTCTTTTGGCAAACAAGTGGGCATGTGGATAATGCAGGTAAGGAACCTGCTTGCTCCTCTCTGGCTGTTAGCATCTTCCGTGCTAACATTTCCAACGTTAAGCTGATTTTAAAAGCAAAGCTGGCACAGAACCTAAGATACAATGCTTTGAAAATGCAAGGCAGGTTTTCACACGTGTCCCTGCCTGAGTTCCCCCGAAGCAGAGCCCAAGGCAAAAGCTTATATGCTGCTCCTTATTAAGAAGCAGGATCCCAGGGAAGTGGGAGTGAGAGAAAAGGGGTGAGGCGGGAAAGCAGAGGGCACTGGGATCAAGCACAGCTGACAGCTTTATCTCAAAGGCTGGTCTTCCGAGGGCTGCTCAAGAGGGCAGCCCGGGGCCGTCTGCCCCTGGAGGAGAGGGGAAGGATGCAGGTTCCATGTCTCACTGGTCGAAGATTCACACCACAGGATATGAACCCCATACTCTGGGGTTGTGCCAGGTGCCCCAGCACGCCTCGCAGTGGAGCTGTGGCACCCCATCAGCAGGAATGCCCTGGGGCAGGAGGTGGAAGGAGCTCAATAGGGTGAGAGGCCAAGGGCTATGGAATCGCACCTGTCTGAGGTTGGCTGGGGCCCTTGAGAAAATGCTTGCTGGAGCAGTCCAAGTGTTCAAAGGTCCCAGGGACAGGTGAGATTAAGAGGATCTGAATGGTTCGTGAAAGGTATCTAACATAACAATATACCACAAACTGGCTTTCTAGAACTTACTTCCATATCTGTACTATGTGACCAGCTCACTGGTCACACGGTGCAGTATTAAGAGGTGGGACCTTTAAGAGGTGATTAGGCCAGAAGGGCATCACTGTTGTGAGTGGTATTGGTGCTGTGATGAGGGGGCAAGTTCACACCAAGGAGCAAAGAGTCACAGCCTCCCAAGAAGGAGCCATCCTGAAGATGTGACTGATTCTCTGAAGGGACCCCAGACACCTCGGAACCAGTCTGAAAGTGAGTCTCACATCCATGAGGCCTGCAGAGACCATCACCCATCCATATCAGACAATGCAAAACAGTTAGAAAAGGAGTAATGACCAACCAAGGAAAGGGTCATCTGTCCACCAGCCTTGATGGAGCCAATGCCATCTTCCCGCTTTCTCCTCCCAGCCCAACACCAGCAGGAAGAGCACAGGAAATAAGGTGGGGTGTGTGGGGGAGAGCTGGCCATGCCCCACAAATGCCCCCATCTAGCCTGGGCTGGGCAGAGGTGGGCGGAGTGGGGAGCTGTGCAATGAATTTGAAATTGGAAGCTTCCAATGAACAAGACTGAATTTTAAGGCCTAAAAGGAGATGATTTCAATAGCAAAGTGATTGAAGACCATTGGGCTTAAAATGAAATGTCATTCAGGAAGCTCACTCTTCCAGTGGAAGAGGGCCCAGTAGAGAGCAGGCACTGGAAAGGCTGGACCATATCCTGTCTGCACGTCTGTGTCGGATTCCTCCTCGTTAAACCAACTGTGTTCCTTTTCCAAATGGTATGTTTTCCTGACGGAGTCGGTGGTGACTGTGGTGGTGGTGTGGGGCCTGCTGAAAGTGTTGCCCCTCGGCAAGTGTTTTTGGAATGTTGCCGTCCCCAACTGCTGGCCATTCTCTGCCTGTATGATATGGGGACATGGCTGGTTTTGTTTTCAGCAGTAAAGTTAGTTATCAGTTCTAACCAATATGAGAAAAAAACTCCCCCTTGGCACCTACCTTCATCCTGGTATATAAATATCTCAAGTTACTGACTTTCTTTTTTTTAAGTAAAGCAACTCTGGTGCCTTTTGGGGTGATTTTGCAGCCTCTCTGAAGCTTTGTCTGTTTTTCTCACTGTTTTCATGTCTAGGCGAGGGAGGTTTGCCGCTTGTTCCCTTAGTGTTTAGTTCATTTCCAGTCAATTATCCCCGGCCTCCGCTGTTGGAGTGTTAGGCCTCATATCCAAGTTCCAGGCAGCAGGACTGAGGATGGGAAGGGCCCAGTCCACCCCTTTTAAGGAGATGTTCTGGAAGGACCATATAACCCCTCTGCTAAGGTCAGACCCGGTCCCAAGGCCCATCTAGCTACAGGGGAGGCTGGGAAAGGCAGCCCTGTGGCTGAGTGCACCGCTGCCTCAAATGACACATGGTCATGTAGACACCTGGAAGTCTCTGCAGCAGCCGCAACGGCCTGAAAATTCCGGGTCATTCTCTTTTATGGTTTATTTTACTAAGAAAGTTTCCCAAATTATTTTTCTTATTAAAAAAGCAATCGATTTATTTTTAAAAGAAAAAAATAGACAAAAGGCAACTGTAAACAACTCCCATAGGCACCCCCCATTAGAAATAATCAAGATATACATCTTTCAGATTTTTTTATGTGTGCATCTGTCTTTTCTGTAAGAATGGACTACATGTCTGTAACCTTAGGTCTAGGTCTTGAAAAATAGCTCATTTGGGGGATAGCTGAGGATTTTCTTACTTCTTTGAAACATACTGTAATTTTTTTTAAGCAGTCACCTATTGTTGGACGTGGAGTTATTTCAACTAATTCTCTTTTGCTAAGCATTCAGGAGATTTCTAATTTTTCATTACCATACACAGCATGGAGCTAGAGTAACTGTTTGAAAATTAATTGCAAATTTAAAATATCAAAGAATAAGGGAAAAACTGCATCGAAAAAAAAAGACAGGAGAGGGGACACAAAAAGAATCACACAAATGCCTTAATGGTCGCAAAATCTGCCTCATGGTCTGCCAAAATGATTAACAAATGAAATATCAATGACTTAAAAGCATTCATTTTTGACCAAAATAATCTTACTGGCCAGTTTATGTTTCACCAAATTGCTTTTGCTCAAATTGCTTTCAGCCAAATCACTTGGAGCTGAGATAAATCATTAAACTCACCTGGAAGGCATGTAGGGCACCCGATCTACACCTGCATCCTTTTCTTTAGCGACATGCTCGGGTACAGTTGGTAGAATGTGCTAGTGCACTTCCAATCACAAAAGAGAAGGTATGTATTAAAGACCCATCTTTTTCTTTCCCCAGCCCTCAGGTTTTGCTCAAACGGGATTCCAGAAAGTTTGGAGCACCTCCTTAGAATATTCTATTAGAGATTTTCTGACATCCCTTGGATACAAAGAAAGGATACCCAGCAGACCCACCCTGCCCTGAGTTGTTAGAAGCCAGGAGGCTTTCAGCGTTCACTCCTTTCGATACCTGTGCTGGAAAGAGAACGACCTGCTCCTTTCCCTCAGCTTTTCTCAGGATTTCTCTGAAGTTAAATGAATTGTAACCTCTTGTGCTCATGACCAGGGATTCATTTCTCCACGAGTCTCTTTCCTTGCAAGGCACTAACATAACATCTCAGGGCAGTAGCCTGGCTCCTTTGTACTTTTCTGCCTTTCTGTCATTAACTCCAGCAACAGGGTCCTTTCCGAAGGTAACCAGGGAGCCCTGCTTTTTCTAGGGATAAAAGGACCAACTCGAGTCCGTCAGGCAGGCAGGTGCAGCTGGGCTCAAGGGAAACCTGTGGACAATTCTAAAGCATGCCAGCCCATCTATCCAGGTTTCCTTAGGGACTGGTTCCTGCAGGAAAGCTGTGAACATCGGATAGGGCACCTTTTTAAGCATCAGCATTTTGTTATTTTGTTTTGGTCATTTGAGATGGTAGTCTTTTTCAAAATGCATGTCATACTTTCTAGCTTGTAAACAGAATATATTGAATATAAGTAAGGCTTTTTTGATGGGGATCACCTTATGAAACATCATTTTAAACATGTATTGGGAGCCAAGTTTTGTTCCGGGCACTATGCTGAGGGAATACAAATATGAATAAGACCAAAAAAAAAATACATGTCAAAAAATTCACAGTCTAGTGGGAGAGATAGGAAACTAATCAACTAGTTACAACACTTCCTGATAATTGAATGAATTGTGAAATAGATGGTTTGGCAACACAGAAAGTAACATTTAACTCTCCCTGGCTTTCAGAAAGGGAAATCCTTAGAGAGAAATCAATGTCAAGGGTTAAATAAGAAATGCTTCAGTTCAAAAATGGTGTGAATGATGGAAGAACATTCCAGGCAGAAAGAAGCACATGCAAAACCCAGAGATGTTAAGGATATGCTTAGAGGAACTTCCAGTGGTTTGGGCTAAACAGATAGTAGTGTATATTGGTGAACGGAAGGAATTTGGACTAAGTCTCAGAGAGGCTGGCCTGTCACGCTGAAGGTATGAATATGACTCTTGAATTCCTTTAAGAGGGAGATAGCAGATAAGCCTGTGACACCCATATAAAAAATCTAATGTCATTTATATGTGGCATCTGATAACTATTTTTTTGCAAAAAATATTTTTAGATTAGTATATTACGGATTATATTACAAGTTTCAATTTCTAATGCAATCTTTAATAATATTCATTTTAAAATGCAAATTTTTTGTTCCACTTCATAAGCAATATATGCTCCTTAATTTACCTTAATTAACTATGTAAGGAAAGGCATGGTTTCTCTACCAATGCATTTAACATTAACATCTTGTATTGCGGGTGTGTTTTGAGATTGAGCACACCTAATATAGAAGGATTTTGACTGCATTTTACAGTAGCAAAAATAGATTAAAACTGCTTTCATGACCTAATGCTGGAATGCTTGCCTTTGCCATTAAAAAAAAAAATAGCCAACTGGTTTATTTTTGAAACTTTCATGTTTGTTTCTAAATGATGACATTAGAAAAGAGTTTCAGGCTGCCTTCTCCCAGTTCTTCCCAGCAAAGAACACATGACAGGTATCGCTGGGCTTTATGCCAATAAACTAAAAACATAATTGCATATAACAGTCACTACTTTTTGAAGTATCAGAGATCTTTTTTTAATGTTGAAATAAACAGAGATATCTTGAAGTGCTATAAGAAGTTTTATTATGTAATCGTAACTTCCAGATCTGATGAAATCATCCTGAAGAGAATTTAGAGAATGTTCCTTCAGATGTTTTTCATAGCTTGTTGTAGTTCAACGTGGGAATCTTCATGTGTCCCATCTTTAGCCATTAATCCATTCTGGGTATACATTTTAAAATATATGCCCCCAAATAAAAACAACTTAAAATAGTATAACAGCTAAGACCCCCACAGTGCATATCAGTGGTCCCCTGATGTCCCAACTGGCTCAGAACTTCTGATCTCACGTGCCACTATGCACCCCATTCAGAGGGCAACAAATGCTTCTGCTTTAACAGATGGGACTATTTAAGTAAGCCTAACATTCCTATTTCAAATTCAGAAAAATAAAAATTGAAACAGGAAATAGAAAAAAAACTATAAGGGCATGAACCCTCTGGAACATCTGGGATATTCCCTGTTTGGGAAATACTGCCACTAAAAGATTTCAAGCATAATTTGATTTGCATTTTAAAATGATTTTTCTGGCAACAACAGTGGGGATGAATTAAGGACAGATGAGCCCTGAAGCCAAAGAGACCGGGGAGGAGGCTACCTCAACGATCCCATCTGTACCTGGGCAACAGCAATAGGCAATGGAATACTGTATATCAGGTCAAAAGCAAGCATTTAGAAATTGAAACAGTTTCACCTATACGTCTATAAATACTGATCCTTCGGGGGCCACCTGGAATGTATCGAGCTGTTAGCCCAAATTAAATGACCCCTACACTGCTGTAGATGCTGATAATCATGACTCTTAATTTTATATCAAGTTTTTGCCCTTTCTTTGCATTCCTATTTTAGTTCTTTCTATGCTTTCCTGTAGCATAAAACCACTCCCTTCTAATCTTTTTTTTACTTCTAACCTGTTCCAGGTTTAGAAACTAGATTGCCAAGTTTGTTAGGATTGGCTTGAAGCAATAGCAGTTAAGTCATTGGCATGAGATTCAGAGCACTGCAAAAAACAAAAAAAAAAAAGAAAAGAAAGTTCATGAAATCTGTGATGTCTCTTTGTATCTGTTGATAGATGATGTTTCTCATGGTATTCTGAGTTGAATCCTGTCTTAGTTTGGGTTTCATGAGAAGCAGACCCTAAGACAAGAATTCTAGGCCGGGCGCGGTGGCTCACGCCTGTAATCCCAGCACTCTGGGAGGCCAAGGCGGGTGGATTGCTCAAGGTCAGGAGTTCGAGACCAGCCTGAGCAAGAGCGAGAACCTGTCTCTACTAAAAATAGAAAGAAATTATCTGGACACCTAAAAATATACATATAGAAAAAATTAGCCAGGCATGGTGGCGCATGCCTGTAGTCCCAGCAAATTGGGAGGCTGAGGCAGGAGGTTCGCTTGAGCCCAGGAGTTTGAAGTTGCTGTGAGCTAGGCTGAAGCCACGGCACTCTAGCCAGGGCAACAGAGCCAGACTCTGTCTCAAAAAAAAAAAAAAAAAAAAAAAGCTACAGATGCCTGGAGCTCACTCACTGGGGAGATCCTGGCAGCCAGTGTAAAGTGCATGCACCTCTCTAAGAGGAAGTTTGCTGGAGGTATTTATATACCAATTCCCAGATGTCACTGGTTCAGGGCTGCTCCTGGGGCCCTGTGTAGGGGCCAAGGGAAAACTTTCCCTTCACCCTGTGAAGTTTTGCTGAAAATCAACTGACAAAAGGCAGATTAATAGGAGAAAAAGCATACAAAATTTATTTCAGCGTGCATAGCACAGGGGAATCACAGGAGAATGATTACCCAATAACTCAGTGGGGTACAGATATTTATATGCCCTTCCTCATGGGGGAAGGGGAGACGGGGGAAATGTGGCAATCTGAGGGGTAGCAAATGACTTTTAGCGGGAAATGAAAGGGCTTAAAGAACGCAGAACGGCCTGGGACAGAGTCTGTTCAGTCCCCAGAGCAGACAATGGCCAGCAAATGATTCTCTTTGAAATACTAAACGAGACCAAAATGAAGACAATGATTTGTGACAAAAGTCTGTCCGGGTATGCTGACAGACGTGTCTTTCTTCCTGCGATATGACGTAAATTCATGAAAACTCAAGGAAGGGACCAAAGGTAATTATTTTCTTCTTCGGCAGGTCTGGAGTTTAGGCAGGTAAGGGAACTTCAGAGAACAGCTTCATCCTCTGCTTTGGGACAGAAAACTAAGACACAGGACGGGAGGAAGGTCAGAGAGAACTTGAGGCTGCTTCTTTAGTCCAGATGTCAAAGTGCCATATTTTGGGGTATTGGTTTTTGAGCCCCAACGCCTAGCATGTCTGGCCTGCCACGTGAGCAGCAAAACGTGCTCCCGCAGCCAGAGAAGGTCCTCAGGTGTAGACACGCGAGTGCTGCCAGTGGGGAGGCTGGCGGTGACCCTCAGTGGGAAGAGTGAGGGGACCTGGGCAGGGGATGCAGTGACAGCCGCAGGATGTATTTGGTAAAGTCTGCAGAGGCGGGAACTCCATGTGTTGAGTTAATATCTCACCACATTTTACTGCTTAAGAGATCCCCAGCGTCACCAGAGCTCTCTGGCTCCTCTGTGCCTCCCACTGCTGTGTTCAAAAGCCAAACAGATGCAAGAATATTTCCATAGTTTGCTTGTAACCACACATGGACCATAAAGCAATACAGTGGGAGAGAAAAGACTGGAACGAAAGATCCAACTAGAAAGAGAGGTATAGCTGGGAAAGAGAAGGATCAAGTAATGAGAAATATTTGTTTTCCAGGAAATAGTATTAATGGACACCTGAAGAGGGAGTCCTTGAAGGGAAAAAATGAGGGTGCCAGAATGGGAAGTGTGAAAAAAACTGTGCATGTGTCCCGCCCCGACTAGGGTCAGCCGCATCTCCACGGTGGAGAGGCAATGAGAGGGAAGCCCCAGGATCATAGAAGCAGGTCAGTGGGAAGACCCTATGCTCACCCCCATGTGTGCAAACCCTTAAAACCTAGCCTTTAGCCCCAGCCAATGGAAAGTCCTACCTCATCTGCTGGGCTGAATGCTCACGTTGATTCTTAGGCAAGACCCAGTCAATATGGAGCTATAACTTCTAATTCTTCCCAAAACCTCCCAGGAACAGAAGACACTTAAAAAAAAAAAAAAGAGTTAATTTTTTTAGAGCAGTTAGGTTCCTAGTGAAATTGAGAGGAAGGGACAGAGGTTTTCCACATAGCCCCTGCCCCTACACGTGCATAGCCTCCCCTATTATCAACACCCTCCAGTAGAGTGGTGCTTCTATCACAGTTGATGAACTTACATTGACACAGCATCATCACTCAAGTCCATAGTGTACACAGGATTCACTCTTAGTGTTGCACATTCTGTGGGTTTGGACAAATGTATGACATGTTTCCACCATCATAGTTTCATACAGAGTATTTGCTAAAAGTATTAAATATTAAATGTAATATTAAATACAGAGTATTTCCTAAAAATTCTCTGAGCACAGAAGACACTTTTTGTTCTAAAACCTTGGCATGTTGGAGAGGATCTTCTCCTGGTCAGACCGACAATTCTCCTGGATTTAAACTGAGGTGGAATTGTTCTCCATAGCTCATTCAACCAGGTAAACTCCAAAGACAAGTTCTCCTCCAGACTACTGCAAACGGCCTTTCTGCCCATCCTTCCTCATGATATCAAGTTAATTCTCTCCCCCATGGAAGGACCAATTGCCACACTGGAGCAGAGACTACTAATTAAATTCCCAACATCTATTTCCCCTCCTTTCTAAAAGACTACATTTCCCAGCCTCCCTTGCAGGTTGGTATGGCTATGTGACTAAGGTCTGGCCAATGAGAGGGAGTATATATGGAACTCCTAAGAAAATTCTTTAAGAATTGACTCAGCTGAAAGCGGCACCCTTAGGGTTTGCAGAAATTATTTCAGAAAAGTAAATGTCTATTATTATTAAATATTCAAATGTATTATTTTTAAATAAAGAGTTCTATGAATCTTAATGCATGCATAGAATTCTGTAACTGCTACCGCAGCCATGACACAGAACAGCTCTACCACCCCAAAAAACTGCCTCCTGTTATCTCGTAATCACACCTTCAACCTGGTCCTAATCTGTTCTCTGTCACTTTGTCTTTTCAAGAATGTATTTTTGTCTTTTTTTTTTTTTGTCATTTCAAGAATATCATATAAATGGAATAATACAGTGGATAATTTTTTGAGAGTGGCTTTCATTTAGCATAACATCTTGAAGAACAATCTGGGTTGTTGCACGTATAAGTAGTTCAGTCTTTTCTATTGCTGAGTAAAATTCCATTGCATGGACAGACCATAATTTGTTACTTACTCATCTTTTGATGGACATTTGGGTTGTTTTCACTTTGGGGAGATTTTGAATAGAGCTTCTGTGAACAAAAATTTTCATATCTTTAGGATAAATACCTAGGAGTGAGATTGCTGGATTATATAGTAAATGTATTTTTAATTTTATAAGAAACTGCCAAGTCACGTTCTAGAGTGGTGGTACTATTTTGCATCCCCACCAGCAATGTATGAAAACTACAGCGGCTCCACATCTTTGTCAATACTTGGTATGGTCAGTGTTTTTTATTTTAGTTATTCTAATGTGTGCAGGGGTATCACATCTTGGTTTTAATTTGCATTTTCCTACTGGCTGATGATGATGAGCATTTTTGCATGTACCTATTTGGCAAAATGTCTATTCAAGTCATTTGCCCATTTTCTATTTGCATTGTTTTGTTCCCGTTAATTAGCGAGAACTCTTTATATACTCCGCATATAAGATCTTTGATATGTGATTTACAGATATTTTCTCTTGACGTGTAGTATATACTTTCTTTCTCTTAACAGTATTTCTATCAGAGCAAAAGTTTTTAATTTTGACAAAGTCTAATTTACCAATATTTTCTATTGTGGATCATGTTTTGGTGTCATATTTAAGAGTTCTTTGGCTAATCTCAGGTCATAAAAGTTTTCTCCTATGTTTTCATGTTAAGGTTTTATAGAATTATGTTTTACATTTAGATCTCTTATCCATTTGAGTTAAATTTTGTATAGGTTCAAAGTTTAGGTTGAGTTTCATTTTTTTGCATATGGATGTCCAATTGTTCCAATACTATTTGTTGAGAAGATAATCCTTCCTTTGAATTGTCTTTTACCTATGTCTAAAATCAATTGCTTATATTTTTATAGGTCTGTTTGTCCATTGATCTATTGCTTATCTCTTCATGAATACCACATCGTCTTGATTTCTGTAACTTTATAATAAATCTTAAAAGTGTATAGTATGATTTCTCAAACTTTTTTTTTGAAAACTTGTTTTGGCTGTTCTAATTCTTTTGTCATTCCATGTAAATTTTAGAATAAGCTTGTTCACATCTACAAACAGTCTTCTGGGATATTTATTGAAATTACATTAAATACGTAAATCAACCTGAAGAGAATTGACATATTTACTATGTTGAAATTTCCTATCTGTGGACACAGAATGTTTCTGCATTTTTTTAGGTTTTCATTGATTTTTTCATATGAATTTTGTAGTTTTCAGCATACAGAACCTCCATATGTTTTGTTAGATTTATACTTCAGCTTTCTTTCTCTTTTTTTCTTTTTAAGCTATTGTAAATTATATTAAATTTGGAGTTCCAATTTTGTGCATTGCTAGTATATAAAGATATGACTGATATTGTGAATTGACCTTGTATACTACTGGATCACTGAGCACAATTATTAATTTTAGGAAGTATTTTTTGTTTTTGTTTTCTTGTAGATTCTTTGGAATTTTTAAAATCATGTCCTCTGTGAAGAGAAAGAGTTTTATTTCTTCCTCTCCAACATGTATGCCTTTTTTTCCTTTTTTTTTTTTTTTTTTTTTTTTTTTTTTGGTTTTTTTTTTTGCTAGAAATTTGGGTGTGTTTTTAAAAATTATTGTGTTTAATTTAAAAACCAATA
>CAUYSK010021126.1:0-90317 GCA_963575035.1 Avahi laniger
CATGCCTATAGTCCCAGCTACTCAGGAGGCTGAGGCAGTAGGATCGCTTAAGCCCAGGAGTTTGAGGTTGCTGTGAGCTAGGATGATGCCACGACACTCTAGCCCAGACAACACAGTGAGATTCTGTCTCAAAAAAAAAAAAAACTCAATGTGTTGAAATTTTGTTTTTTGACAGCTTTTCAACACCAAGACTTCCACACCCCCACTTCCTCAGCAGTGCACCCTCAGGGAGCCCCTGAAGCAGCAGGGGAGCTGAAAGGCACATTAGGACGCTTCCAGGTCAGCACATCCATGAAAGGCACCGATGAACTTTTGCAAGATAGCAGAGTACTGATGTGACGATAAATCTGGTATTGAGAAGTTTAAAACAAGCAGCTGATTAAATATAACCACAGAAGCAAGAGGGCATAGGGAGAAACGGAACCCTATGAAATACTTCAAATCTTAAAATGAGAGTGCATCTGCTGCTTAGTTATCGCAGGCACTTCATAGCTTGGTAAAGTACCCTTCTTGCCAGCTTTCTCTTTATTACAGCCTTCCCACTGGGCTGGGAGGCAGATATTATCTAAATATACCGAGGAGGTTCAAATGTCTCTACAACTCACCTGATACTTAATGCTCCCCTCAGCCCCAAGGCGATGTAAACCAGGCTTACTCAGCAGGATGGCAAAATGTTTGCAGCTGTAAACTAAGTTCGCACTAGCTATGGAACTTGTGGTGTAAAGAATCCTTGCTGGGGGCGGGGCAGGCACAGTGCCTCATGCCTGAAATCCCAGCAGTCTGGGAGGCTGAGGTGCGAGAATCCCTTGAGGCCAAGGGTTCAAGACCAGCCTGAGCGAGAACAAGACCCCCCAACTCTACAAAAAAATAGAAAAATTAGGCAGATGCGGTGGCATGTGCTTGTAGTCCCAGCTACTCGGGAGGCTGAGGCAGGAGGATCTCTTGAGCCCAGGAGTTTCAGGTTGCTGTGAGTTACGCTGTCGCCACTGCACTCTAGCCTGGACAACAGACTGAAACTGTCTCAAAAAAAAAGAATCCCTGTGCTTGGTAATTAATAGGGAAATTCTATATTTAAAACCTTAGTTCTATGTGGGGTCTTATCCATGGCAGATTTTCACCTGTGTAGTCTTTATCATAGTGAATTTGAACGATCAGACCTGTACTCAAGCGTGAGTGAATATACTGTTCGATTAAGTATAAATCATTATTATGCTCACACACATACGATAATCTCAGTTTATTACTAAGGTATTTGAAGATCTTATTTTGAATTGTGCATTGATTTACTTGTTTGGAAATAACTAGTTTGTCATCTTTCACAGACTATATTTTTGTTTTATTTTTATTAAAAAGCAGTGAAAAATGGGGGATAACTAAAATATGGCAATTTGCTGGGTGTCATTAAAGTAACTCACAAGGAAAAAAATACAAATTGGTATCTGCCAATGGTATCAATCCCCACAGAAGTGACCCTGAAAGGATCCGTGTGTTAAAGTCATTGCATCCAGTCATTTCAGATTGTCACAATAAAGCATTAGGTGTTAAAACCTCAAGGCAGCTTTTTTGGTCTCAAGTTCTTTATTATTAATTTTATTCTGGGTTTTTGTCACCTTAAAATCTTCTGTATAGTAATTTTCCCATACCTAAACACTTTGGATTTGACATGCTTTGTGTCATTTATCAGTATTTAATAATTATAATACAAATGCAACAAATAAAGTAAAAGCTGGGACTTCAAAATCTGGGGTCAAGAACTTTGCTTCAGAGCTCTTGGACATTATAAACAAAATTTAATCTGTGAATATGCATATTTTGGTCTTAAGCTTCCCATTTGGATTTTCACAGGGCTCCATGGACCCCTAAAGTAGTCTCATGGGAAGTTTGACTTAAATAAATGAATTTTAACTAAAAAAAAAAAAAAGGACTTTCTACGATTAGGTTCTAGGTTCAAGAAAATCTCATGGCAGAGAATCAGCCACAAGTAAGCTAAGAGTATAGATAATTTATAATTTTTCTTATTTCCAGTTTTCTTTAAGACCCCCACAGATTTCAAACATCTATTAACAGGATGACCCAGCCTCTAAACATAGACATCACCTTGACACTTCCTTCCTGTTTCAGTCCCCGAGTCTTGTCCAATCTTCCTGGAATGGCACCCATGCTGCCTTCTCTATCCCCACCTTGGCCTGAGACTCATGGCCTCTCCTTTGAAATATAATTGCCACTTCACTGTGCTCTGATCTTTTATTTCCCCTACACTGTCACTAGATCAACCACCTAAATAGATTTCATTCTGTCCTGAAACAGAAACCTCTGATAGTTACTTCCTTTAAGGGTGAAATGGGGTCTTCAAAGCCCTTCCACAAGTGAAGAACATTTTCATTTTGTCTCAAATTTTCCCCAGACTTAAATGCCTCTCCCCTGCCTCTCGCCTATCCAGGTCTTTCAGGGTTGTTTCAAATACTCCATGAAGATAGTTTTAACTCCAGGCTATGTTGACTACCTCCTCTGCTGCCTGGGGACGTTTTTCTGTGGCTGTCTTGTTGACACTTCATCAAAATGCAGTTTTATCTGACTGCCCATCTTTGCAAACCATGCCCTGAGAAAGAGTTCACTTCTACAGTGAGTGTGTGCTATGTGGCAGGCCTGTGCAGATTGGCAGACACCATGAATGAAGACCTGGTCCCTACTCTCAACAAGTTCATATTGCAGTGTAGGCAACAAGCAACTCACTGCTTCAGGGGGGGTGTGGTGATTTCATACAGGAGGGGCGTCTAAATCAGACTGAGGCAGCATCCAAGGGCGACTCCTCAGCTGATGTTACCCAGGTCCGAGGGGTAGGAGTGAGGAAGGGCACATCAGGGAATGGCATTTGGGAGAGGGGGTGTACGGCAGCCTGGACCATTCAAGGAACCCTCGGGAACTGCATATAACCGCGTAAAGTTTTCATGAAGGAACATGGTAGAAGACAAGGCCACGGATCATGCAAACCCTTGTGTGCTAAGCTCAAGTATTTAAGATGTACCCTCAAGGAAATACCCTGGAGCCTAAAATGATCATTAATATTAATAACAGAAAATGGTTTCTGCCCCTAAGGAGCTTGTATCCTAGGGTAAATATATTCAGCTTCAAAGTGGAAGGACATGCTTTTTAAGTCCTCATAATTTTAGCAAAAGCAAATATTATGCCCTTCATTTTGAAATTTTAGACTATATCCAACATTAGATCCCAGAGACAAAGCGCCTACAACATGACTTCAATCCTGGCAAAAATGAATTATATTATCATGTTATTGTCATGTAATTCTTTATCTTTATTGAAGGTCTTATGTGAATCCTCTGCTTGAAAAATATTTGTGTCCTCTGTTAGCCAGAATTGCAATATATCATTCAAAACCTTCCAACGTAACTCATGCAAACAATTTCTGCTTGAGTTTAATTTCAGGGGTAATCTGTCAGCAATCTACGGTAAACATTAACGTCTTTCCCTAGATTCAAGTCCATTGTCCAAAAGCGGTAACAGAACTCAGTTGAATAAACAGTTTCTTAAGCTTCCACATACTTTCGAATGACTCCTCTCCGCACGTTTTCATCTGGGAGGCTGCTCATCCTTTTGGAAGTAGATAAGGCAATATTAGATAACTACGTTTACTTTTTGGTGGTGTCAGATTTTTCTGAGAGAAACCAACGGTATTTATTCATTCACTTGTCAATGCACAATTGCGTTGCTCTTTCGCTGTTACAACGACCGCTGCCTGTGAGCATTCTTGGTCAGGTCGCGTGAAGTTCACGTACAAGTTCATCTTGGATAAGTGGCACGGATAGAACAGCCAAGCCTTGGGCTCCCCGTACAGACGTAGCGTCGCCCTTTGTCCTAGAAACGTGGCAGCTTCTTACTTCCCGTCGATTAAAAATCTCGCAGTTGCAGTTTTAAAATGAGTTCAGTTCGTGGCGCGACTGTCTCGGGAAAAGAAGCGCTGCCGTCCCTGGGTGGGCTCGAACCACCAACCTTTCGGTTAACAGCCGAACGCGCTAACCGATTGCGCCACAGAGACCCAGCTGCTCAGACCACGCTGCGGTGCATACAGATTTTCACGGCGGTGGTGGCTCTCGCCACCCCGGGCGTCGCCACCCTGGGCAGCGGCGCGGAGGCCGCGCGGCGCGCCGAGGAGGTTGCGGCCCCGGCGCAGGAGGAGAGCTTCCAAGGCCCCCGGCCGCGCGGGGGGAATGGGCGGAGCTGCGGGAGCCCAGGCGACTCCCGGCCTCTCTGGGGACAAAGCACCGCCCTCGTCGCCGCAGCGGCCGGCGGTCTGCAGGGCCCCGTTCTCTGGCGACCGCTGCATGCAGTGCGTGCGCTTCCGAAGGGACCGAGACCAGCAGGACGTGCCACCGCCAGCAGCGTGGTCCCCTGGGGAGAGCGTGCCAAGGGGATGAGGTCACAGACGACATACCACACGGCCTGGGAAGGAAGAACCGAGTGCTGAGGCTTAGAGGATGGAGGGTCACATCCGTTGAGATCCCACACTTAAGGGCAGTGTTCTCAACCTTTTTTCTGAGTGGTTGTTATGGTCCCTTAGCCATTTTTTTTCCCAAGTCACCTCCCACCCCATAACATTTTAATAACACACACTGTGTCTGTGTATGGACTGTATGTGCTTCTATGCCTTGTACACAAAAAGAGTAAGATTTCTGCCACCTCCTAAGAACCAATTTGCTTCCCCTTTGGGGGGATGCGGCCTCCCTTGAGAATGCATGGTTTGGGGGCCGCATGGAGAAAGTGGCAATTAAGATATGCCTTTAGGTTGGAAATGGCCTCTGAAGGCTTCTCCCTTCCCTGACTTCCGAATTTGATCCCCTGGAAACAAGGAGGCGGGTAGAGCTTTAGCGCTGTGCCAGCACCTTCACCAGGGCCAGAGAAGCTCCTCCTGGCTTTAATGTTTTTTCCAGGCAGCCCAATCACGAGAGCTCATCTGGGGTCTCTCTCTTCTCCTTACCCCACTGAATGGGGAATTCACTCCAGTTCTCCGAGTAGTAAATCCAGTCCTGTGCGGTCCATGTTCCCGTTCTGTTTCTGTGAGGGACCATTATTTTTCTTCTCCTCCTCCTCTGCTTCTCTCTCCTCTTTCTCCTCCTCCTTTTCTCTCTCTTTCCCCCTCCCTCTCATTCTTCTTTTCTCACCATTTTAGCCACTCTGTAAATGCACAGTTCAGTGGCATTAAGTACATTCATGTTGCTGTGCAACTATCCCTGCCTTCCGCTTCCAGAATCTCTTCATCTTCCCAAACTGATACTTCCTGCCCATTAAAAAAACAACTCCCTATTCCTCCTTCCCCCAGCCTCCAACAGCCACCATTCTATTTTCTGTCTCTGGATTTGACTCCTCTAGGAAACTCATGTTAATGGAACCATACCATGTTTGTCTGTTTGTGTCTGGCTTACTTCACTTAGCATAATGTTTTGAAGGTTCACCCATGTGGTAGCATGTGTTAAGATTTCCTTCCTTTTCAAGGCTGAATAATATTCCATTGTGAGTATATACCACATTTTGTTTATCCATTCATCCCTCCATGAACACTTGGGTTGCATCTACATTTTGTCTAGTGTGAGTAATGCTGCTGTTAACATGAATGTACAGGTATCTGTTTGAGTCGCTGCTTTTAACTCTTTGCGGAATATACCCGGAAGTGGAATTGCTCAATCACATGGTTTTCCACCTTTGGCTGCATCATTTTACATTCACACCAAAAATACACAAGGGTTCCAATTTCTCCTTGTCTTTTTTTTTTTTTTTTTTAAATAGCCATCTTAATGAGTATAAAGTGTTATCTCATTGTGGTTTTGCTTTGCATTTCCCTAATGATTAGTGATGTTGAGCATCTTTTCCAGACCCTTCTTTTGGGTCTGGGTTCTATGGTCCTTCCTCTACTTGCTTTGTTCCACAAGAGACCTCTGTTTCAGTGAGGAGGAGGCTGAGACTGATGGAAATCACCCTCTGATCAAGGGCAGGGGGAAATGGCTGAGGGGGGCTTGCAGAATTGGGCCTGGGCCATGCAAGGAGAGGAATAGAAGGAGGAATCTTTGAGTAGGACCATGTGGAGGTCTTGTTGTCTCGAGGTCCTTGCTCATGTGTGCTGGGCAACTTTTGGAACCAGTTATCTTCATTCTAGCTCTTTAGGGATATTTACACATGTGGTGCTTGTGAGTGGCCAACTGGTGAAGAAGAAATTGATGGCCTCCACCTTGGAAAATTGGAACAGATAATGTCTTCCGCATTGCAGTTTAGAAGTTAACTTAATTATGCTGAACTAATGGAATTTTGGATGCATTTTCAGTTTCCTCTTAAGAATTGTGGGAATTCTCAGGTAAATGTTTAAGTGACAATCTCCTTTTTAGTGATTCCTTTTTAAGAAAGCACAGTGAAATCTTTCAAATGTATAAGAAAGAAAACTTCATTTTTCTATAACTCCATTAAATTTCTATTTTGATTCTCTATTCTTTTGCTACCGGAAATACAATGTCAGCCCATTCAAGATCCTCTCTGTGCCCCGCCCTGGAATTGTTTCCAAGGCTTTGGAGGGAGGTTATACCCATCCGGTCCTTGAGCCACATGTGCACAGTGGTTGCTGTGAGAGTTTTGCTCCCATTGAAAGTCCTGGTGGTTCTTAATTAAACTAAAGATGTTCTGCACAGCAAAAGAAATAATTCATAGAGTGAACAGGCAACCCACAGCATGGGGAAAAAATATCTACAAACTATCCATCCTACAGAGGACTAATATCCAGAATTTATAAGGAACTCAACAACAACAAAAACCATTAAAAAATGGGCTAAGGACAGAAACAGACATTTTTCAAAAGAAGACAAACACATAGCCAAGAAGCATATGAAAACATGTTCAACATCACTAATCATCAGAGAAATACAAATTAAAACCACAATGAGACATCATCTTACACCAATCAGAATCGCTATTATTAAAAAGACAAAAAATAACAGATGTTGACAAGGATGTGAAGAAAAGGGAACTCTTATACACTGTTGGTGGGAATGTAAATTAGTGCAACTTCTCTGAAAAACAGTATGGAGATTTGTCAAAGAACTAAAAATAGAACTACTATACAATCTAGCAATCCCACTTCTGGGTAACTACCCAAAGGAAAAGAAATCAACATATATTATAAAAAAGATACCTGCACTTGTATGTTTATAGCAGCGCTATTTACAATAGTTGATTTATAAAAGATATGGAATCAATCAATGTCCATCAATGCAGGATTTCATAAAGATTGTGGTATATATACCCAATGGAATATCATTCAGCTGTAAAAAAAAGAATGAAATCATGTCTTCTGCAGCAACATGGATGAAGGCCATTATCTTAAGTGAAACAACTCAGACACAGAAAGACAAATACCTCATGTTCTCACTTGTAAGAAGGGGCTAAATATCTGGTACACATGGAAACAAGAGTGTGGAATGATGGACAATGGAGCCTGGGGTGTGGGAGGGAGGGGGAGGATGCTGGAAGGTTGCTTGGTGGGGACCAAGTGTATTGCTTCAGTGATGGATGCACTGAAGACCCTGACTTCACCACAGTAGGACGTATCAATGTAACAAAATTGCATCTTCCAAACATTTGTAAATCTCTTTCTTTTATTGGAATGGCAGAAATTGCTGTTGACACCCAATATTTATATTACCCTGCCTCCTTAATACAGAGCCCCTATGTTGTTGGACATGGCAGTTAAATAATATACTCTAACTTTTGTGGCACAGAGGGGTGGCCAATGAAATGTAAGTGGAAGTCATTGGGGCAGACTGACAAGAAAACTCTTAAAAGAAAACAGACTCAGCTAGCAGTTGTTTCTGTTTGTCCTTGCCCCTTCCTTCTTCTTCCTAGTTGGAAAAGGAGTATGATGTTTGGTGCTGCAGCAGCCATTTTGGCACAATGTGGGAAGGCCAAAAGACTCACAGACCTCAGCTCTGGCATTCTTGTGTATTTCCAAATATTTGCTCCCCTACAGAAGGATGAGATATTCTTGTCCTTTGCTTGGTGACTGTGGGAGGACTATACTTCCCTGCCTCATTGTCGAATTTGACCACGTGACTTGCTTTGGCCAAAGAAATGTGAGTGGGAGAACCGTGACGAGCTATTGCATGCTTCTACCAGCTTTTCTGGTCTTCCCTTTAGCATTAGAAAGGCATATCCAGGATGAAGCTGTTCCTTCGGCCTGGATCCTGTTATGAGAAGCCATCTAGAGAATTCCAGTACATATAAAGTGAGTTAGAAATAAACCTTTATTGTTGTAAACTACAGGGATTTTGAGTTTTGTTACCACAGTGCCATCTGGTGAAAGTTGACTTATACCACAAGTAATAGGATAACTACACACGTGTGACAAGATATTAAGTTTTTGTGTTTCAAAGCTGAGGGGAAAGGGTTAAAAGTGTTCACATATTCTAAAGAGGGATATTAGCTAAACCTGCATCACTTACCGCGATTTGGGGAAATCACTTCTCAAATTTTTCTGTTACTCTGAGTTCGGACGCTGTGGGGAGCAGATCCTGAAATGAAGTTAGGAGTGCAAGAGGTTATTGAAGGGCAGTGGCTAGAAGAGGTAAAGAAGGAGGAAGCAGGTTTGGACAGGGACGGCCTCAGACTGCGATGGAGATCTGGCAAAGTATCGGCCCAGATTGCCCACGGAGGAGATCCCCGTGGGGCAGACCGGCCAGGCTCCAGAGCCCCTGCTGGGGATTCCGCAGCGAGCCCTCCACCGGGGCATCTGTGCGGCTCCAGCCCTCAAGTGGGTGATGCCCTCTCAGTTGACCTCCTCCCCTCCTCCCCCGCACTCAGTCCCTGTGTCTGGCCCGGCAGGCAGTCCTCTGGGGGGGTCCTCTGGGGCTCCCACCCGCCACCTCCCGCGGTGCCCACGTGGGTCACGGAAACCCCGAGTGTCTGACACATCCTGGGAGTGCAGGCTGCTCCCACTGTTCCCTCCTCCGTCACCCTGGGCGCTAAATATGAGACTGTTTAATATTTAATATGAATATTAATGTTAATATTTAAAAGCTACCAACAAAGCTATGGGATATGCCCATATTTTGCTTCAAGGATGGGGAAATCTGGTAGGGTGGAGCTGAAGGCAGAGAAGGGAAAGAAAAACTCATTCCTGGCTGCACCCTTGTGTGAGTCTGGCAGTCTCAATAATCTGGTGCCACCTGTCACACACACGGACACACACACCCCCACCATATGCATAAAAGGAATTGTGGAAGACTCCATATCAGGGTGGGAACACAGGTAATAAGTGGGTGATATGATTACAGGTGTGTTCATTTATTGCTTATATCTACTTTCTAATTTTACTATAATAAACATCTATGATTTTGTTATCAAAAATTAAACCATGAAAATTAGTTTTAATTAAAAAACTTGGGCCTGGATCTTTTTGCCTCCCATGCCCAAGCCCCTCATGATAGCCGGGGCTGCCCTGCTCAGCCCCCTCTACAGCACAGGGGGGTCCAGTCCACACGCCGGCTGCTGGCCGGGGCCCAAGGACCCCCGCGGCAGTCTCTGAGCCTCTGCTGTTGGGTTTCGCTCCACACACCCTGGCGAGGAGGGGGTGGCCGCCGTGGCTTGGACCTGGGGTGCTGACATTTGCCAGTGTCTCCTGGCCACCTGGAGGGATGGTAAATTCCTGCCAGGAGGAACATAGACCTGAACGAGAGCAGGACTTACCTGACCCAGGACATTTTGAGAACAGACCCTCCAGGCCTAGCTCAGGGAGAAATCTCCCCAGAGCAGAACGTGGCCGAGCCCGCCCTGAGCAGAAGGAAACCCAGGTGCAGGGAGCCGTGGGAGGGCAGGCAGGGGGCGCTGGTGCGGGCGGAGAGAAGGAGCAGTGGCCAGGGTGCCCGGATGCCAGGGTGAACCTTCACGCCCCAGATTCAAGCCACGAGCCTCTTTCAACTTCCCGTCACGTGTCACCGGGTGGTGCTCCAAAAATCTTAAATCAAAGGACACCACCTCCGTAGCCTGTGCTGTATAACATATGTTTCCCATAATCATTCCCACACAGCACTTTCTCATTTTTATTGATTTGTCTTCATTTACAACACATGGAAACTAGAAGCACATCTTCCATTACAAAATTTGCATTCCTTTAATTGCTTGGAGGCGGTGCATTTTTCTCATTGCTGATTTACTCTGCCAATAAACACGTAATCCTACCAGGAGCATGTTTTACTTGTGTGATCAACCAAAATAAAAAAATTAAAAAAGGAATCACTGATTGTGAATTAGACATGGAGAGAGGTACCAGGGTCACAGATCCGGTCTACAGTCTCGAGCAACCTGCGGTGCGGCCGGGGAGATCGGACAGGTGCGTTAAGAGTTTTACAACAATCAAAGCAGCATTTGTAAACTGTTGAGTGAGCGACACCAAACTCAAGTACTGAGGGAGTTTCACGCAGGGAGAGAGCAAGACTAACACAGAGAAGAATAGGTCAATTTATCACATTCGTTTAAAAATTTGCTTTTTGCATAGCGGGACGTGTCTTTTGGGGTGGGTGAGGGGAGTTTTGATTGGCAGTTTATTCTCAGGGAGGTTGAAGATGAGATCTTGGAGAGGAGGGGCAGAGAGGATGAACAGAGAAAAAGTTAAAACGGGGGCGGTTGAGTCTGCTGTGCGTACGTGGGTTCCCTTAGGCAGCATCCGCCAACAGGTGTCCTTGGTCAGGGTTCTTTAGGAGCTACTTCAGGAGAATGAAGGCAGGGAGGAAGGTTCCAGCACAAAGATCCAAAGGGAAATGTATTTTACTTGCATTGCATTGTTTTACGCCCTTTCCATATGGAGTGTATCTTAAAGCCCATTTGTCTGACAATGGTTGTAAAAGGGGAAAATGTCTTTTGCAACAGAAGCATTCACTCTCACTCATCAACCACCAATTGGGTTCTTGGTGTCAGACCTTGTTTCACGAGCTGCCTGGAGTGGCACTTGCTTCCCTCTTGCAACAAGCATGGTGAAGTCTTCCTTGGAGTCTTAAAAAAAGGGCAGCAATTTCATAAACACGGATCTGCTGGGCTTTCAGAGATTCTAAATTTCCTTCTGCAAGTCAAGCTGGGGTTAATGGTACTCCCTGGCAGCGGCTGAGATGACTGAGGGCTCCCCCAGGGCACCGAGCAGGCGGTTTGAAAGCCCCACTTCCTGTCTGCTTGTGTGAGAGTCCAGTGGAAGCCGTGGAGAGGAAGCGGGAAACCTCAGAAACTAGCCCCAAAGTCACAGCAGCGCCAACAATCCTGTCTGGCTGCTTCACTCTGGAAAGCCCAGGCAGCGGGGAGAAAAGGCCAAGTTTTGGAAAAAGAGCAAAAGGAAGGGAACATGGATAGCACAAGAGCAGGAGTGGGAGAGAAAGGCAGGGCAGGAGGGCAGGCAGCTGGCGGAAAGGGAGTCCCAGGGATTGGGAAAAGTCCCATCTTGTTGCAAAAGAAGGAAACCCTGAAGGACAACAGGAAGGAAACAGAAAACAACTAGCCTGTCAGGGCTGGCAGGGCCGTCTTCCCTGGTACAGATGAGGAAACTGAGGCCCAGAGAGGAAGTGGTTTGCCCAAGGGCAGATTCTTGAAAGAATCATCTGCTTTCTCTCTCCCCGACTTCCTCACCGCCCCTTTGGTCATGAGTCAGTCCTGAAGGGCAGGCTGGCCTGAAGTCCTACCCGGACCAGCCTGGGGCAAGCACGAAACTCACTGGGGCCCTGGGTATGATTTGATGTTTAATTCAGCTCAGGGAAGGGAAGGTCTTTAAGGCCTTCTCTGCCTTCCGCCTCATGACCTCCCTCAGAGCAATGGGCAGGGCAGCTGCTGCAGCTCTAGGCAGGTACCCTGGAGAATGTACAGCTGCTGTGTGAGCTGGGGGCAGAGGACACACAGCTGTGGGGGGCTGGGGCTCATCTCCAGCAATGCTTCCTCTTTGCCCCCGGCACCAAGAAGACAGCCTTCTTTGAAGGTATGCAGCTCTGTTCTCCAAACTTTCTATTTAGCATTCTCCTGGAAGCCTTCAGAAGTTCAGCTCAGTTACCGCCTCCCCCAGGAAGCCCTCCTTGTCCACAGATGGGCTCCCCACTGTGCCTGCCCACTCACATTGGTAACTGTATCTTTCGGCCTTAGCCTGCTCTGTCTGGGTTCCAGTCAGCTTCCTTCTAGACTAGAAACTCCCCGAGGCCAGGAGGACCAGGCTGGTTCATATCTGTGCCCTGCAAACCTGCCGGGGTACACATATGCCCAGTACTTGGGGGTGTGGAACCAGCTGTCACCAGCTCTCTAAGAGTTCTCCAAGGTAGATGGATGAGAGATTTGGTGCCAGGAATGGAAGGTTATTCTCAGAATGGGTGTGGCGGGAAAGACAAACATAGCTCAGGGAGTGGAACTCTCCCTGGCTTGGGAGGAGGAGCAGAGAGCGAGGTGCCTGTAAGCACAGAGGAAGGGAACAAAGGGGCACAGGCCCCTTTCCAGCCCGGCCACGGTGTCCACAGAGGCTGCTGTGGATCACGAAGGCTCAAATGGTGTCCAGACGGAGTCTCACTCTGTCACCTGGGCTAGAGTGCCGTGGCGTCAGCCTAGATCACAGCAACCTCAAACTCCTGGGCTCAAACAATTCTCCTGCCTCAGCCTCTTGACTAGCTGGGACTGTAGGCACATGCCACCACACTTGGCTAATTTTTCTATTTTTAGTAGGGATGGGCTCTCGCTTTTGCTCAGGCTGGTCTCGAACTCCTGACCTCAAGTCATCCTCCTGCCTCAGCCTCCCCCAGTGCTAGGATTACAGGCCACGTCCGGTCCTAGTTTACTGTTCTAAAGCTGGCTCATTTAAATAGTTCTTTTGTTTTCTTTCCACCCATACTCTGATTTCTGACATTTGCCAAAAAGAGGTCAAGACCCTGGCATGCCGCCCTACTAAGATTAAAATAAACATATCAATTGAAACTGTTATTTTTTTCTTAAAAGTTATTTGTAGAGTTAAAAATTCCCATGGTTGCTGTGGCTCTAACATCATTTTTGGCTTTTTCAAGATAAAATTTTCAATTTGAGGCAAAAATAGCTGTGATTCATATACGTCTGTACGTGTGTGGTAAGGAGATTTTTTATCATTATATCTTCTTCTGCCCTGTGTTTCTTCCTTTCCGTCCTTTTAATTTGCTGGTGTTGGGCAACCGCAGTCCTGGTCCGGTTTCTTATGAGTTTCTTTTATAGGATCACAGGCTGGTTGGATCTTGGCTCTACAGGGGCTGTGTCGCTGTAACCCCTGCCCAGAGGTGCCTGTGACACGAACTGCCATCTCTGGCACTTCCCTTGGCTGGTGCCCCGACTGGAAACCTGAACAAACACTTTCATTGACATTTGATAAAGTGTCGCTGACTCCTCATTTGTCAAAATGTCTCCCAGAGAAATTAGAAAGTTTAAAACGGCTGTAACCTCTTCTCAGGGACCCGCGGAAAGTACGTGGCCGCCTTGGCATGGCTATCTGCCCTCCCTCCTCATCAGTGAGTCCTCCTCCAGTGGCCCGGGCAGCCCGACGCCTGGGCACGCACGGCTCCCTGCAGGCCTCTGGGCGCTCGCAGGGCAGCCTCTCTGCCCTGCCCCTTCTGGCCGGCAGGCCACGCTTTCCAGCACCCTCTTTCGCCTGAGAGCTTCCCTCTCCCTGGGCTTCTCTGCCCTGTGGACACGGCTTCTGTACACCGAGAGAGCCCCTCACACAGAAGGGTACAGCCTGTCACTGAGACCCAGGCTGGGCCCTGCCACCTGGTGATGATTAGAACATCACTTCCCCGAGCAATGGCCTCCTGCCAGTCCATGAGTTATCAAGACATCCAGTTGTCCCCCCAAATCACTGGCATGAAGACCCGAGGGGGTCAGATGATCTGGGGGCTCAGTGGCAAGTTCCCTTCACTATTCCTTGCTTTGGTCACCCGAGTGAACCTGGTGAGGGGAGAATCTTTGTTCTCGTAGCCCACGGTCACCCTGCAGAGCGACCTTGACACATTCATGGGATGTTGTTGTCCCTTCTAGGAACTGAAATGTCTGACTTTTCCTATTTCAGTGATTTTTGCAAGCAGTGGAATTGAGAGGATCGAGTCCCCTGAAATAAATATCCATCATCCATCAGTGGAAGGGAGCATGTGAAAGAAAGAATGTGGGGAAACTTCAGCTTGCATGCCCGGTTTCAGCCCAGCGTGGACGTGAGGTACTGTTGCATTGTGGTGCACTATTCTATGAGCCCGCAGACAGAAGTAATCAGGCCACACTGGCAAAACGTGATTTCCCGTTTTCATTCACCAAGGTGAACATGGAAGTCCTCCTGTTCTTGTGTCTTGGTAAGCGAAAGCAAGGCGTGTGGTGGCCAAGGGAAGGCGGGCGTGCAGCACTGAGGAGACCGATGACGAGGCGGCGAAAAGCTGGTGGGATAACTTTGGCAGGCCTTTCGAACTGCGGGACCTCGCGCTTACCTGTTTATAAGAGACGGGACGTGGTCACTGAGCAACTGCCCCAGGTTTTAGGTAAGTCCAGGGTGGGTGGCAATGGAACAACCGCAAGAGGAGAGGAAGAACGTGTCACTGCCATGGCCGCACTTCTCCAAATCTGTCGCCTCCGCTGGCTGCAGACAGAGCCAGAAATGAACGTTTCCTCAGGGCGGCGTCCTCAGCCCTCCCTCCACACCTCTCTCCGGTTCTGCTTGTGAAGTCCTCCTCCATGGAGCAGTAGGAGTCCCGGAGCAATTGTATTCGAACTACCAAATTTCATTGTGTGGCCAATTTGTCCCAAGGTCTGCGCAATGAACGGCCTCACACTCTTTGTGGAGGGTGTGGTGATCATGTTGCGGGCTCTAGAGCCGGTTGTCAGGTCTCCACCCAGCTCAACTGTTCATTATCTGCATGTCCTAGAGCAAGCGCCTGAATCAACCGAGCCTTCTCTGTTTGTAAAGTGATGATGATAACACCCAACCCATATGGCTGTGGCGAAGATCAATCAGATGATATATGTGGGGTGCTTACAACAATGCCTGGCACATAAAAAGTGCTCAAGAATACTGAGTGTTATTATTAATAATAAACTGGCATGTATCTTTTGAGCGGGTAGTGGGTACATGGGTATTCGTTTTATTAAGCTTTAAACTGTGCATAGATCTTATAAATCCCTTTTATGTGCATGATATATTTCACATGCATGAAAATACATGCATTAAAAATAAATGAGCATTTATGAGTTTGTTTCAGCAGTCATATGTCCCAGGGTTATAAGACAACAATCAAAGGAGAATGTTCTATCCCGTTATTGGACGCATGTACCAAACAATGGGACCACCCGTAGGTTCTGACTCTTGGTTCAAAAAAAGAATGGTTACCATGGGAATAGCACTGATTCCCTGGGAATTAATATCTGAGCATATTTTCATTTCCCCCTTCTTAGAAGATCAGCAGGTTCTGGATTCAACAGAGTCACTAGGATTGAGCCACCAGTACACCTGTCCTTTCCAGGATGGGCACCAGTCCAGACTGGGGAAAGACAGCCCCGGGGCAGTCTCAGAGGAGGACCGATTCACTTTTGAGGGGACCCATCCTGCTGAGGCTCCTCACCTAGCATGCTTCAAAGCACCGCTGTTTTTATTTTCTTTCTTCGCTCTCAATTTCCTGCCTAGAAAGAGGGAGATGTTGGCACGGGTGACTGTTTACTTTGGAGCATCAGGGGATGGTGCCAGCTCTTGTTGGCCAAAAAAGACACGGCTCTTTTTCTCTGATGTACTTTGCAGTGTTCACTCTTGCTCTCAGCCGCTTCCACGGCGGAAGGAAGGGCCCCGCTGCTCACCCTGCCAGACTGAAAGGAGTGCGTCCTCCAAAGTCCTGTCGGAATCTGTTAGTGTCACGCGAGTCCCTTTCCTTGTGCTAGCTGTGGCACTGCGGTCATTTGTGTACCTGCTTATCAACTCCACTAGGCTGCAGATATCTTAAAGGAAGAAACCTCATCTTGTTTATCTTTGAATCCCCACAGTGACTAGCTCAGTCAGTGTTTGAGTGTGTGAATGAATTAATGAATGGGAACCATCACAAAAAAGCTAAAATGAAAGTGGAAAGATCAGATTATAAAACCTTCTAGGTAAAATATTTTTTTTTTCATCCTACATTTCATTTCAAAACGAGTAAAATATTTTTAAAAATACTATCAAGATATTCTAATGCACTGAGTTGACAGAATAGAGATTTTTAAATGTGGTGTCATTTGGCTAAGCATTTGTGAGAATTTATAAATGCTTCAGGAGGTTGAAAACTCCGTAAAGGCAAGGACTATATACCCAATAGCTGGCACATAGTATGCACGCTAAATGAGATACTCTCTTCTCTTTCAAGGGTTAGTCCAGCCAGTGACCTTGATGGAAAGGAAGGCACATTTAATTCAATTTAAAAAACTTTCATAGAGCATCTTCTTCTCTAAGTGCTTTGCCAAGGATTGGGTGAAAACATGAAGAAGCCTTGGGTTCCGTCCTTGAGTTTTCCATCTTCTGAGGGAGGTACACGTGCACCCAACCACAGTACAAGGCAGAGTGTGGTGAGTACGGTAATAGCAGTAGAAGCGCCAAGAGAGCCAGGAGAGGAGGAACTCATTAAAGCTTATAGGGGCTGGGAGGCCCCAGCAGGGTGAGCCCCGGCAGGACAGGTGGGCTTTTGGTGGCTAGAACTGGGAGGAGGACCGCTTCGAGTTGCTGCGATGTGGGGCACACAGGACAGGAGGGTAAAGACCAAGGTGGAAAATTGTGGCAGCCAGCCTCCAAGCTGGCATTCGCTGGTCCTTGCCTCCTGGTATTCATGCTCTCGACAATGTCCCCCAACATTGTATCAGGGTTGATCTGTGTGACCAGTTGAATATGGTGGAAGTCACAGTGTGTGACTTCTGAGACTAGATCATAGCAGTCGTGGCCACTTCTCTTACTGTCTTTTGGATCACCTGCTCTGGAGGAGGCCAGCGCCTTGCCCTGGGAACACACAAGCAGCTCAGGCAGAGAGCCGCACTAGGGAGGAACTGAGGTCTCCTGCTACCAGCCAGCATCAGCTTGTTGTCCAAGTGAGTGAGTCGGCTTGGAAGCGGATCTTCCAGCACTAGGTCAGCCTTCAGATGACCACAGCCCCAGCCGACATCTTGACTGGGACCTACGAGAGGCCCCGATTGGAAAAGCCCAGCTAAAATCTTGAATTTCTGACCCACAGAATAAATAAGATAATAAATGTTGTGTTGTTGCTTTAAGCCACTAACTTTTGGGGTAACTTATGCAGCAACAGATTCCCATTACAGAAAGGAAGCCTGGTGGAACAGTTTGGGAAAGGCCTTGATTTTCAAGCAGTTGCACTTTGTTTCGTGTGCAGTGGGGACAATGTTTTCTAAAAGACACAAAGTTAAGGATGCTAGTACCGATGATGTGCGTAATAGGGGTTGTCAAGAAGACTGGAGGCAGGGGGGAATTTAAGAGGCCACTGCAACAGTGTGTAGGCAAGAGGTGCCGGGAGGGTGAACTTAGTGGGAATGGAGGCGATACCACAGGGCGAGACCTACGAGACCGCCAGTGTGGGCAGTGAGTGCAAAGGAGCCGCAAAGGATGACGCCTCGGTTTTGAGTCTAGGATCTTGGGAGAGCCAAGATCTCATTTATCAAAAGAGAACACATGGAAGGGAGCACCTGTCTGGGAACAAGTGGAGACGTCTCTCTCCCCACGGAGAGCCCCCTGTGTCCAGAGCCCGGTGGAGGGAGGGGCACCAGGCACACTCGCAGCCTGGGCTGGTTGAGAAATCTCTCCCTGAAGGATAAGGGCTGCTCCGTTTCACAGCACATCTTCGTCGCTGCCAAGTGTTCCTCGAGTGACAGTCTCTGTCATCAATATTTTTAGCATGTGGCCTTTCGGAGCCTAAAGAGCAGCATCCGGCTCCTGAAACTTGTTCTCCAGCTGACAGCTGGTGATCCTCGAAGCAGGGAGTGCTCGCAGGTGAGAGTCTTTTGCAGGGCCAGCCCGTTGGAGGAAATGAAGTCAGACTCCGAGTTTTAGGGAAAGCCTCTGTCTCGCTCCCATTCGGCCTTCTGACTGCTGAGGTCTTCTGACTTTGGTGCAAATAAGAAGCTAACAAAAACCCGGTTTGTATATCTCGAGTGGAAGGAAGTATCTCATGTAATTGTCTTACATGATGGTAACATAAAGCCTGAAGATAATACCCGGCTGGGCAATGTTAGGCAAGCACCAGGACGTAAACATGGCTTTTGTAGATCCTAGAATAGGTCTAAGCAAAGAGTCTTTGGGATTCATAACATGCTTTGTTGCACCAAATGGAGTCTAGTTTGGGGCAAAGCAAGAAAGCATGGAGGGGAGCCTGAGAAAGGAGGAGCAACTTCTCAGGTGGGGTCTGCAGTCCCTGGTCAAGGCTGGGGCTGGGAAAATAGCCATGACTGCAGTTGCAGAGTGGTGAAGAGTTGGCTGCAAGAGTTTTTAAATTGTATGTTTTCATTTTTATGATAATGTAAACAGATTCAAATAAGTATATTCTCTGCCATCCAGCCGACCCCCTCATATAGGAGGACCATCTTGCAACCTCAGGACCCATATGTATAGATGTGTTTATAATCATTTTGATGCCAGGTGGTATTTTTTGCAAGTGGTTGTGGACGCATGAAAAAAGCCGAGAGATGGATTTAGTGGGTAACAAAGCATTTTGTGACAAGCGAAGACCAAATGGCATCTCAGGGACCTGTACGAATAAAGGTGTCGCAGCAGTTCAAGACAAGAATGCCAATGCTGCGGCCCCGGTACCGTGAGGACCCCCTTGGTGGTTTGAGAATTATGGTTCAGCAAAACATTATCTGCCACTCTGAGCTAATGTGGTTCCCTGGAATTTCTGGGTTTTGAAGGTTTGCATTTAATTTGTAGCCTGTGACCTGGTAGAAAAGGCAGGTGAAATGTACACCCTGGAACAAGTCAGTTTGAGGAGAGCACTGGGGGAGACTGAGCTGCACCTATCAGTTCTTCTCCCAGGCTTGCCAGCTGACTGAGTCCAGTCTTCCTCCAAAGGATCGAATGTGACAGAGAGAGCAGGGAACGAGAAGCCAGCACCTCCGTTGGGACATTTCTGTTGGGAAATGGAAGTTTCTCCCTTCTAGGAAATCATGGGAACGATCCCTGAGCCAGAGCCATTCACTTCCCTTCCAGAGACAGTATGGCTACTGCTGCTTCTGGGCTGAAAGATGATGGGCACAATTTCTAAAGCAAAGCTTCAAAAAAATGGAGGAAAAGGAGGGAAAAAAAAGGAGCTCCATTTCTCCATTTCGAGGGATATAATCTGCACCATCACCACCACTACCAGCATCTCCATCAAAAGCATTTACCTGCTGGCTGCCCTCTGAACTGCAGGAGGCATTTGTACTAGAAATGTTTGTGGGTTTTTCCCCCTTGGGAACTGCAGGGAAGCTGGAGAATGTTTCCGGATCAGCACGCGAGGTTGCATTGCCAATGAAGTGACGGCCCCACATAAGTCTCCGCTGCATGGTGGGGCTCAGATGGACCACGGCAGGATTTTGTTGCTGGAGCCTCAACTGGGGCTGGGCTGGGGGTGTAGAAGCTTTGGGAGAATCTATATAAAGCTGTTTAAAAAATTCGTGTACAAGTCTTTCATTTCATATATTTCCATTTTTCTGGAGTAAATAATCAGAAATAGAATTATTGGATAATAAATAGGTGTATCTTTAATATTATAAGAAAGTGCACAACAGTTTTTCAGAGTGGTTGCTCTACTTTATTCCCCTAAGGCAGCGCGTGAGAGTTCCAGTTGCTCCACGCCCTCACCAGCACGCAGTGTTGCCAGTTGAAAAGTTGCAGTCGTTCCAGCGGATGTGGAATCTCACTGTGGTTGTGATCATTACGTTTCCCTGATGACTAATGACATCGAGCATCTGTTTATGTGCTTATTGGCCATTTCTATAGCTTCCTTTGTGACACGTCCAGTAGTCTTTTGTTCATTCCTTAAAAACATTGGGTTATTTGTCTTTTTCTTTATTTGTCTTTTACTTTTCAATTATAGGAGTGTATATTCTCTGGATCTAAGCCCTCTGTCAGATAAATGGACTGTGAATATTTTTCTCCCAGCTTGTGGTTCGCCTTTTCATGTTCTTAATGTCTTTTGATGAGTGGAACTTTAAATTTTGATGAAGTTCAGTAGATCAAATTTTAATTTTATGGCCAGTATAGATCTATTTCTAGGCTCTCTATTTGTTCTATCGATCTTTTTGGCTACCTTTATGTCAATTTTCTCCTTCCTGATTCAGATAGGGTTATAACTATTATTATTTTCCAGAGATAGATGGGCCAGGGCTAGGCAAGCTGTTCAGGGCAGTCGTCAAGACCCAGGCTCCTTCCAGCTTTCTGTTGTGGCCAACACCTTTGGCAGGTGGTAGCCACATGGCTGCTTCATCCTGGGCATCTCATTTTAGCTCCTGGAAGGAAGAAGGGAACAGGCTAATGGCCCTGCTGAGTCTGCCCCCTTTTTCAGAAAAAAATTTAATAAACAAAACCAAAACAAAATAAAACACTGAAAGCCTTTCCCAGAAGCCCCAACCAGAATTCCGTTTACATTGCGTTGACCAGAATCTGTCACTTGGTCACCCCTGGTGGCAATGGAAACTGGGGAGAGGAATATTCTACAAGTGGCACATTGCAGAGGAATGCTGTGCGCTGATTGTGGTAAAGAACCTCACTGTGACAAGGGGACAGATTTACCTATTAGCTTGCAGCAGGCAGGAGCTGCAGGCGGAACAGCAGGCAGGGCAATTGTGTCCGAACAGCGTGGCAGCTACAAAACGGGACAGAGGAGACTGGCTCTGTACTCCGCCCCAACTTTCCCCCCACCCCCAGATTATTCTTAAAATAGAAGTGAAGAGAGAGACAGACAGAATCATCCAGAATGTATTTTTTATTGTCTCTTACTTCTCCAACTAATTCTAGATCGGTGCTTCCCAGCCTGGTGAGGGTCACTTTCATGAGGGAAAGTACACAACCCCCATCCACGACGCTGCCCCCACCCCTGTGGGCCTTCTTTCAAAGCCAGACTCGCTGTTGCGGATGAAGTCAGCAAAATTGTAAGAGAGTTCGGACATAGGCATGGAGGCCATATATTACTTGTATTCTGTCTTCATGAAAAACTTGTGACTTCTGTGTGTTGTGCTACTGCCAAAGAGAATAGAACAGGGACTGAGGTGTCAACGTTTCCATAATTTGCGTGTGTGTGATGCTGGGGAGCATGTCTCTCCTCGCTCTACTCTTTGTCACCCATTAGCACATCAGAACGCCCAGCTCTTTCTGTGATTATGTGACAGGTTGCGATGCAGCCTTTCCTTGGCCGTCGGAAACATGGCCTTTCTTTCAGAGGGCGCGTGAAGGCTCTCGTGACATCTCTGAACGTGCGGCGTCAGGGCCCAGGTGCAGCCCTGCAGGGCGGGGCACCGGGTCTAGCGAATAAAAACTCATGGCGTATTTGGGACATACTTATATTAAAAAATGATTCATTTTTTTTGTCTGAAATTAAAATTTAATTGGGTGCCCTGTATTTTACTGGTCAGTACTATTTGCGACATAAGCAGCACTCTCTCGTTCAGACCACTGATTACATTTGCAAATTTTGAATCTCTGAACAGCACCGATCTCCTTGATACCTTAAATTAATCAAAGCCAGAGAAAACATTGTGGCAGATGTTTGGGTCCCAGAGATCTCCCTGAGCACAGTGTAGAGTTCAGAGCCTGCTCTTGTCATTTGTTTAATGACAGAGTAAAGGAGTCTAGCAGGCCGACTAGTGTAAAAGTCTTACCCGTCACATCGCAGGCGTTTCTGATGGCGTCTCCAGTGTGGCCATCGTATCATTTCTTGCCTGCAGTGCTTGTGAATCCATCTACACTGCCTGCTGCTGAGCCATTTGTTTCGTCTTGAGTAGTCTCTCATCCTTGTTCCTAGAAGATACAGAGCTGAGTGACAGTAACCAGGGACAAGCACAGCAGGCCTCCACCAAAACAGTTTTCCATTTTGGCGTGATGAAGTGAAACACCAGCGTCTTCCGTTAAAGGGAGTTTTGAGGACCATGAAGAATCAGTCTGAGCTGGTACTGGCTGCCAGCAATCCTTGGCGTTCCTGGGCTTGCAGACGTACTCCTCCCAGCTCTGTCCCCGACGTCCCGTGGCATTTTCCCAGTGTGCCTCCGTGTTTCTTCTCAAAAGAACATCAGTCACGGTGGATGAAGGGCCCACCCTACTCCAGTATGACCCCACCTTGACGACCCTGTTTGCAAATAAGGTCACATTCTGAGGTTCCAGGAGTTAGAATGTGAATATGTCTTTTGGGGACACAATTCAACCAATAATTACTAAGACAGACAGACATGTCCTGGAGTTTGTAAGGCAAGCCAGGCCCAAGGTGCCAGGATCATCACTTTGTAAGGTCCAGGAACAAGGATGTGTCAATAGGAGGAATATGTTTTCTTCATGTGCCACTAGACTGGGCTTTTTCTGCGGGTGACAGTGGAGATGTAAGTTGCAGCTCTCACCGCTGGAGAGTATGCACTGGGATGAAACAGCCATTACCTCCATCAGCTCGTACAAGAGCCCAGCTCCAGCTGCAGAGAAAGAAGCAGACCCACTCAGAGAGGGCGCAGGCAGGGAGCATCCTGCGAGCAGTTGGTCCTAGTTCTGGATGTGACTAAGGCCAACTTCCCTCCAGCCACACTTGGGTACAGAGCTCACACATCTGCCTGTGTTCTTTTTATTTTCTCCAATCCTGAGTTGGCAAAGGCTGGGCCGAGAAGAGGCTCTGTGTGCATTTGAGCTGATTCTATGATGCTGAATTTTCCACGATGCAAGGGGGGACATCTGCTGGGGCTGGGCACTGGGAGTGCTGGTGGTAGAGGAGGGGGAGGGTTAATTTCCTAAAGAGGGGAAGGGGCTGGGATACCAGGCTGCAGGGACTTGGAGGAGAGGGTCATGGTAGAACACAGACCAAGTGGGTGACGCAGAGGTCAGGAAAGGAGATGTGTCCACACAGGACATGTCCTTCCACAGACCTGACTCTACAGGCTTCCTCCCTGCATAGTACAAGGAAATGAGCAAGTGACAGAATGTTGCAACTGCTGGCCCTCACACCTTGCACTGTCCCGACCCGCAGTTAGAAACTGTGCCTGTCCCCTTCTTGTCTAGGTGCGTTTGGTCTGGGGAAGGCTGGTGAGGCAAGAGGTTCTAAGAAAAGGAGCAGAAACTGCTTTCTATCATTGGAACATGTGGGGTGAAGGTGCACAACTCGGGCAGGGATGGGCTGAAGGGGCCCCAGTGTGGGGTGGCTCTGCACTTCCTCATTCCTTCCCCCCACCTCTACCCTCTCCCAGCCTGAGCTCTGGACAAAGGAAGAGCCTGGCGTGTCCTGCAAGAGCTACACGGAGCTGGCTTCGTTGTGAACCGGAGCGTGGTCCAACCCCAGGGAGTTAACAGAAACAAAAATGCTCACGTTTAACCACAACTCTCCTTGGCATACACAGGAGACTTGGAAAACTTCTGAATTTGGGAAATCTTTAGGCACCTTGGGGAGACTTGGGAACATATAAGCCATTGTTGCTGGTGTGTGTGTGTGCGTGCGTGCGTCTTCTATCACGCCTTCTACAAATCTGATCTGGGCCCCAGGGCCTTATGCAGTGGCTTTAAGAGCAGAGGCTCCCAAAAGCAGTGCTGGGCAGCTGGGGTGGTCCCAGAACTCCACTTAGTTCTGGACCAAATTTCTTCTAAAATTTTGTTCCATAAATCTGAATTATGGGGTCAGACTCCTAGCAAACCACTAAGGGATTCTTCCCTGCCTTGCATTAAATAACTGTGATCTCCCTGAAAGATGCCCGGTGGAGGGAATACCCAGGCCCCGCTCTTCAGAGAACAGATGCTGAATAAGCATTAGAAGAAGTGATGGATGGACGTGCTCACCTTCAAAGAAAAAGCCTGAGCTGAGTGTTCAGAGATTCGTGAAAAGCTTAGAACATCTCTGTTCCTTTGGAGAAAGCCAGGCAATCCTTTCTACTCCCTGGGAGAAAGGCACTTGGGCAGGGAAGAGCTGTATCTTCCCGCTCATAGAGAAGCTTTTCCAGGCCCAAAGGTGAAGGGGGTGGGGGCCGGGAGGGGGAGACTTAAGGAGTAAGTGTGGGGTATTATCCACTCGTGTTGGAACCGGGGGATGAGAGAGCCTGCCGTTGTCCAGGGCAAAGGCTCCGTTTCCGGGGGTATCGTGCGTTCTTTCTTGTTTTCCCTGCCTTCCCCTGGCACTTGCTCAGGAGAGGCGGCCGGCTGGCAAGAAAGCTTGCTGGGGGTTCCCGCCAGGCTGCCAGCTGTCCTCGAGCCCAAGGAGCACTCCCGGGACCCCGTGCATGGCTTCCAGCCTGTGGATGGCGCTCACAGATGCTTCAGAGAGGAGAAGACCCTAGACTAGGGGAGCATTGGTAGGGGGTTCTGTAGGGGCCTTTGTGGCCTTCGAGAAGACGGCTGTCCCCCTCAAGCTAGCTATCGCACCCTGGGCACTTGGGGAATGTCCCCACTTAGCTCACAGCCTCTGGTTCCTGTTAGGAAACTCAGGGCTTGCCAAAGTGTTCGTTTCCTTTTCGGGGGACTCTGTTCCTGGCACCTGCCTTACCACTCACTGAAGTGGCACCGTCCTCCCCTTTGAGCTTGTGTCAAGGTTCTGAGGGACCTTGGCCGGGGAGGGGCACCTCTGCGGTTGGATGGTTTCTCCACTGGTCTTGACACACAACACATGTAGGAGGCCTGTCCTCTTCCTTGGATTTGCCACCTGGCTCCTTCTGATACGTGGCCTTGGGCCGGTTGCCTAAGTCCCCTGGGCATTCATAGAACAGCCGATTTCACTGGCTTTGGAGTCTGACGGCTCTGGCTTTGAGTTCCGTGTTTTAACTCGCTATGTGGCTGTGGACATTTTCTGGGGCTCTCCAAGCTTCACTTTGTCTGTAAAAAGGGCAATAACATCGTCATCATCATCATCATCATCATCATATCTGCCTTCCTGGATTTTTGTCCGTATTAGAGGAGACACGGGATACAAAGCACCTGGCACAGTGCTTGGCACATTTACTGGACTTGATATATGTTAGTTTTCTTATTTTTCTAGCTAACATCATGCGTACAGTTCTGCCACACCGCAGTGGCCAAAGTGAAGGTGGCGAGCGCCGTGTGGGGTGCTGCGTGTAGTGCTTGCTCCCGAGCCCGATGCCTCCGTCCACAGGGCGCAGGGCAGAGGTGGTGGTAAGCTCCGAGGTCCGCAGGTGGCCCAGGGAGGCAGGGACATCGCGTACACGGTGGGAAGTGGCTCAGGCCGCTGGCTGCTGCCCCGCCCCAGTGGCTCCTCCTGGGTTGAGGCCCAGTGGAGGCCACCCTCATGCTGGGCAGGGCCTGTTTGTGAGGATGTGCTCAGACGCCAGGGCATTTTGCAAAGCCCTCCGTCAAGTTTCCTTCTCTAACACATTAGCATCCCCTGGGCCCTTGGGATTGTTTCTCAGAAACTTACGTTCAGGCCAGTGGCCCTTCGACCTCTAGAGTGATCCCTTTCTGGCCACCAAATTCAGCATTCAAAATGATTTTAAAAAGTAGAGTCATAGTCAAATAGGAACGTCAGAACTTAATGGCCTGATGAGAACATCACTTAGGGCTGAGTCTGGGGTCACATGTGCCTGCCCCACCACTGAGCTGGGCTCCCTGCAGAGCTGAGCTGCTTCGAGGGGTCTGAGAAACTGCGGGTGTGGCAGAGTGGCGACAGTGGCTGCCACACTCTAAGGGAGAAATCGTCCAGGGCCAGGGGAATCCCACACGGAGACACCTGCTCCTCTGTCACGGCCAGAGGATTTGGGCTTGTTTCTATGTATTTCCCAACCTTCTGGAGCAGACAAGACTGAACCTATCGACCTCTGTTGGTGGCTTGGGTTTTTAATCAACAGCACAGCTTCACCGGGACCCATGCTTTGATTTACTACACACCTGTAGCCTGGGACAGGAACACCACTATTGCTGAGTCTTCCTTCCAGGTCACAACTGGGTTCTGTTAGGCGCAGGTGTTTGTAAGACAGCGGTTCTCCAACTTGGCTGCCCATTGGAATAGCCTGAGCAATTTCGAAACTACCACTGCCTGAATCCCACCCCGAGAAATTCTGATTTAATGTATATGCTGTGCAGCCTGGGAGTAAAGATTTTTAAAAGCCCCCTAAGTGGTTTTAATGCACAAGAAAGTTTGGAAACCACTGATGTAAGACCATGTTACTTCAGGAAGCAGCTGCATCAGCGTATCAGAAACACAGATCAGGCCCCACTTGGACCTATGGAACCAGAATCTGCATTTTATCGAAGTCCCTGTGTCATCTGCATGCACATTAAAGTCTGAGAAACATTGCATTAGCATCCCTGTGTTCCTCGGTCATTGCCAAAAACGTCAGCCCCTCTGATTAGCCATCTTCCCTTGCGCAGTCGGTGACAGCCTGTGAACCTTTAGCCACATGGAAGTTAAAGGGAACAAACACCGTCCCCATGAAAGACCACTCTGACTTCTGATGCCAACTGCAAGCTCAGGGGGTTCCCCAAACCACCCTCAGTTTCGATAATCTGTTGGAAGGACTCACAGAACTCACTGAGAGCTGCTGTACTCGTGGTTATGGTCTCTTACAGGGAGATAATACAGATTATTAAATAAAATCAGCCAAGGGAGGAAGCGCACAGGACACAGAGTTCCCATGGTCCCATGGAGCCGTGGGCCGCGCTGCTTTCCCAGCATCCAAGTGTGACGACACGCAGGGAGAACTGCCAGCCGGGAAGCTCACCCGAGCCTCTGGCATCAGTCCTCACGGAGGCTCCGTGGCTCACTACCCTCTTGGCTGATCTGTTTCCAGACCCTCAGCTGATCCACATGACACACGATCCCTACCCTAAATCACAGGCTGTTAGACCCAGGGCCCCCAGGCAAACAAAGACATCCCTACTAGGCAGGACATTCCAGGGGCTTAGAGATCACCTCCCAGAAGCTGAGGGCAGAAGCCAGACCCCTTTTGGGGCAGGGTTAAAGTCTCCACTGCACGCTGCCTGGGTTCTTCCCCTGGTGTCTCTGCCCCACCCCTGCCCCCTCCAACATCCTTTTCGCCACCCCCACCCCTTCCCCAGTGCCCTTTGGAACGCTCACACCACGAACCACGAACTCCCGATGACCTCAGCCTCCGCTCTGAGTGTTCCCCTCATCTCTTGCTGTCACGGGAAACTGCCATCCCTGTGACCCTCTCAAACAAGGCCTTTTATTCTCTGCATCCCAGAACCTCTGAATAAAAAGGTGGGATCTACCCTGGGGGATGAGGTTACATCAGGAGGTGGGATCGGGGTATCCCTGGCTTCCCAGTGCAGCCCCCAGACCCAGCTCCTCCAGCCTCCTGTAAAACCTTTGACCTTTGAGGTCATGACAGCCCTCTCCCTGCAAGTTCATAGCTGCCCAGTGCCCAGCGGGACGCTCCCTCCCCCAGGTTCATGGAGAAGGTGGGCACATGCCTCACAGTCTTCCCTGGGTCCAACCCCTGGCCTCATCCAGAGTGAAAGCAGCATCTTTTGGATGTCTTGGCCCACGCAGCTTTATTTTTGTGTTCTGGCTGCTTTTAAATTAAAAAAAATTTCTCTTTTGCCATCAAGCTGCCACTTCTTACTATTGCCATTGTGCCTGCTTCCAGCTGCCTCCTTCCCTGTGAGTGCCACCCAGGCTGTGGCGGAACCCCGCGTGCTTGGGAGTCACGCTGACCCAGGCGTGTGGCCTGTCTCTGTTGTCAGCTAGTTGTGCGATGGTGCGGAGGGTATCAGAACTCTCCAAGCCTCAATTCACTCATCCAGGGCGTGGGGACAATCATGGAAGCTGACTTGAAGTCCTTTGTAAGAATTAAGGGTTATAATGGATATAAAGAGCTGTGGCTGGCATACAGAGAGAACATTTCATAAATGTCAGTGATTATTCTTACTGCGATGACTCTAGGCTGGGATTGCAGCTTCACCACATGCTCCCTGTGTGCCCTCTCTCAGTCTCAGTATCCTCATCTGTGAAATGGGGGCAAGTACGTCTCTTCCTAAGATCGTTACGAAGGTAAATAATGTGTGTGAGGTTGCTTGCATTCGTTACATTCAGCAGACGTTCCCGTAGCCTTGCTCTCATTGCTGTTTACTTTCTTCTTATTATCTGCTGGAGGGATGGACTTCAACCCTTTATAAAATGCCCAGCTCTTTAGGGCATTTCCAAGAAACAAATACTGTTTAGTGACTACCCTCTGTTATATCTAAATTGATTGCTCAGGTCACATTTTGCTTTGTCCTAATTGGTTGGCTTATTCTAGAAAAGCGAGGCTATGGACAAGTTCCAGGGCTGCGAGGCAACTGTCTGGATGTTCTGCTGAGAAATTTGTGTCCTTCTCATTCATGAGCTTGATTCTAACTCAGCCTGAGAACAACAGGACTGTGGTTCAAATGCTTTGTTTTTCTCCCTGTCCCCTGCCCCCACCAAGGATAATTTTTAAGTGTGTGTTTGCATCTGGAAGTGTGACTGGCATTTTTTTCTAATTTTCTAATATCATACACTATCAGATGCTATGGATTACTTAAACCCTCTGGCCCCCTAAAAAGATCTCTAAGTTGTTCTCAACAAGTTTCATACGCAATGTAAATTATATTATCTCTCAGGATATGTGAGAACATCTGTTTTTCTTCAAATGCATTAAACATGAGAGGATCTCTTGGGATATCTTTTAAATGACTTAATACAACATTCAGGAATGATAATAAAATATAATCACAATTGTAAGGGAATGTGAGCATTTCATATTAATAACATTGGAACCTTATGTTTAATGCAGTGTTAAAAGTTGGCAATTAAACATGCATGAGTCAGGAAATTCAATTAAAATTATCACAGTACTATGAATTTAGCCACATCCTGTATTAGTTACTAAATCCATTTAACACCACAAACAATAATGTTTTCAGCTAGTTTATTCAAAAGGAAAACAGGAACTAAAACGCTTTAATGCTGTATATACTCTGTTTATGTGGTCAGGCTAATTTTGCTGGGGAAAGAAACTTGACTTTTGAATATCTGACCGCCCAGTCATTTAATCTGAGTGTTCTATTTCCCGGCTTGTTGCACAATTTCTGTCAATACAAGAAAGACAGAACAAGAAACAAAGGAGCTTTTCTCTTCCTCCTTCTCGTCCCTGAGGGCATACTCCAGGGAGTGCAGCCACTTGTCTAATCTTTCTCTCCACTTCTCTGTGAGCGCGATGCTCTTTGGTTGGACAGGTCGTACTCAGTCCCGAGATGAGGTGTGGGTGCTGTGTCCCTAATCCAGGGCTGAGAGCCCCCTGTGGCCGTGCACCTGGGGGAACGAAGCCTGTGATTCAGTTTCCCAGTCACTGCACAGGGTTCACGCGGGCTCTTCAGCGATCCCACCCCGCGCGCCTTCCCTCTGCTAGCTGACCTCACGGCTCTCTTCTTCCCCTGTAAGGAGGTCATAGGAGGCGAGCATTCATCATGCACGTCTGCGTCAAGTCTAATTTCTCCATGTCTCAGCAGCACTGCCGAGCGGGTTGTTTAGGGGCTATGGTGCTTATCGGACATTCACTCAGGAGCAGCCAGAGCCGACCAAGCACGGGGACCCCTGACCACGTCCTGTAGGAACGGTGACAGTAAAAGGGTCTGGAGAGGGACTTCTCAGGGACCGGCACCTACATTCACCCAGTTGGCCGTTCTTCACCCCTCTTCCTTAGCCCGGCGCCTCACTGAGCCCCGGAGCTGCTATGCAGTGAACAGCCCTCAGATCCACCAACTTCTTCGTGAAGCCACGGCCACCACACGAGGCAGCCCACTGTCCTTTCTCCACAGACCTCTGGAGCAGACCCCAGGTGCTGTCTCTGTCTCCACGCTGTTCCCTCAAGTCAGTGTTCCCAGCCCCAGCCAGAGTGAGCTTCTAAAATGCAAATCCAACCGTGAGCCCCCTCCTCAAGTGGCTTCTCTTTGCCCCCAGGATCATTTCGAAATTCTTTGGCAGGCGTGGCAGGGCCTTTTGCGATGTGGTTCCCCGAACCGCTCCCATACCATCTTTTCAATCTCGTTTCCAGATAATTTTTTCACTTCCTCAACTCTGCGGTGACTTTCTCTTGCTCAGGATCTTTGAACATATCATTTCCTCTTTCCTCTTGTCTTTGTCAAGACATCAGGTCCTCTGGGAGATTTTCCTGATATCCTCTGTGAAGAACACTGAGAGAGTTGCCTGCGCGGGGTCCATTCCCCCTGCGTGCCGGGCTCTGAGCAAGGCAGGCAAGCGCCCGGCTGCAAGATACGTTCCCCGGCCCTTCCCGAAGCTGGCAGAGGCCTGCACTGGCATTCTGGCCAGTGACGTAGCCGTGGACAGGGAAGGGTGGCATTTCCAGGAAAGCTCTTTGAAGGGGTAATTCCTCTTTTTCACTTCTCACTCTTTCTCCTTCCTGCTTCTTAAAGTGCAGAACAGCTGGCAGACACTTCAGAAGCCCCCTCAGACAATCTGGTGCTGTTAAGTGGGGAGCACACTTTATGATGCGGAACAGGGAGAGGGAAGGCCCCTCTGTCTCTGACGGTAAGCACACCCCCAGGGCCGTTCTGACGACAACGCCGGGCCAGCGAAAGGGGAGCCATTGTGCTTCCAGCGTGCTTTCGGCTCGTTCTGTCTTAGTTCAGAATCAACCTGTAGCCTGCCTGCACGCACAGCTGCCAGGGATTAAGATCAGACAATGGTTATGAGGAAGAACAGATCCAGAGTCCGGAATAGGCCAAACTTCTGCAGACGGCTGATGACGAGATCTCCCAGATGACCTGTTGTTTGCTGATAACCATCGAGGACGTCATGAGGACTTGCACAAAGCTCGCTTGCTGCCACCAACCCCTGTTGCCCTTTCCTTTATATGTTGCTAAGTAAGCAGAGGAAGACGAGATGGTCTTTGAGACAATAGTCAGCCGTCTCCTCCGGCTGCTGGCACTTGAACAAACCACTTTCCCTTACCAACACTTGCCTCTTGTGTTTGGTTCTCAGATGGTGGCAACTGAACTTGCATTCGGCAACACGATGACCTTGGACCACACCAGCCCTGGTTTGGAATTCCTGGAATTCCTTTACATGAGAGAAAAATGAATGCTTATGTGTTTAAGCCATTGTTATTTTGTTTGCTTGTCTGGCTTAAATGAAAATGAACTGAAACTAGCCAATATTAGCACTAACTGGGTCTATTGCTTAGTACCCAGCCAGTGCATGGCACATGGTATTTGTGCTGAGTAAGTATTTGTTGAATGAATGAATAAATAAATGAAAGAACACAGAGGATGCATAACATTTAGTCTGCCTGCCCAGATGTCATCTGAGCCTCTTTAGGATCTGGGTATGTAGAACTGTATCTAATTCCATGATTCCTTTAATAGGTCAGTGGAAGACCTTGGACCACTCTTCCAACAAATTACTTGGGACTCTTCTTACCACGCATATCTAAAAATAGTTGCCACATTGAAGATCCTGTAAGATCATGATTTATTTCAGATCCAATGACTCATTGTTAAAGAGATACAAGAAGCAGAAAGTACAGAGAAACTGATGTATTGATAATTTTTGTGAAGGATGTAAAGTCTGTGTCTAGATTCATTTTTTTGCATGTGGATGTCCACTTGTTCTAGAATCATTTGTTGAAAAGATTATACTTGCATCAGTGTATTGCTTTTGCTCCTTTGTCATAGATCAGTTGACTGTATTTATGTGGGTTCATTTCTGGGCTCTCTATTCTGTTCCATTAATTTATTTGTCTATTCTTTTGCCAATATCACACTGTCTTGATTACCATAGCTTTACAATAAGTTTTGAAGTCAGGTAGTGTCAGTATTCTTCGCTCTTCTCCTTCAATATAGTGTTGGCTATTCTGGGTCTTCTGCCTCTCTATATAAACTTTAGAATGAGTTTGTCAATATTTACAAAATAACTTGCTGGGATTTGATTGGTATTGCGTCGAATCTATAGATCCAGTTGGGAAGAATTGAATCTGACAATACTGAATCTTCTTATCCATTGAACATGGAATAGCTCTTCATTTATTTAGTTCTGCTTTGATTTATTTCATTAGAGTTTTGTGGTTTTCCTCATCTAGATCTTGTACATATTTTGTCAGATTTATACCTAAATACACACAAAATGTGACAATATGTATCTCATATTGTCAGCAGCTTCAGCTAGCTTCTTTCCCCAGCCACCCTGGTCCTTGTCCTCTGGGCTCATGAGTATGCCAGCCCTGGAACAGGGCTGGGGATGGACATGGCAGTGTGGATTTCCACTCATCAAGGCTAATTTGACTCCAACCATTGCTGAGTGCTCAACCTGCCAAGAGTAGAAATCTGCACCAGTCTGGAACCATTCCCTGGGTTAGGCGAGGTGACTAGAAAGCTACCTGGCAGCAGATTGATTACACTGGACCACTTCCATTATGGAAGGGGCAGTGCTTTGTCACTGGAACAGACATTTTCTCTGGTGTGGATCTGCCTTCCCTGACTACAATGCTTCTGGCAAACCCACCTTCCATGGACTTAATTCCATCCACCATTGCTTCTGACCAAGGAAGTAATTGTACAGCAAAGGAAGTACAGCAGTGGGTTCATGATCATGGACTTCATTGGTCTTACAGTGAAGCAGATGGTCTGATTAGAAGAGTGGAATGGGTTTTTAAAGGTTCACTTATAGCACCAGCTGTGTGACCACACCTTGCCAGCCAGGGGTTATGTCCTCTAGGATGCAGTGTGTGCTCTAAGTCCGTGACCAATATTTGATGCTGTTGCTCCCACAGTCAGGGTTCATGGGTCCAGGAATCGTGGGCTAAAAATGGGAGCAGCTTTTCTCACTGTCACCCCTGGTGTTCCAGTAGTGATTTCTCCTTCCTATCTCTGCAACCTTGTGCTCTGCTAGTTCAGAAATCTTAGTTTTTATGGGATGAATGCTTCCATCAGGGAACACAATGATGGTTCCATAAAGCTGAAAGGTGAGATTGCCATCTCCTCATGCCAGTGAACCAACAGGCAAAGAAGGGGGCTCCTTTCCCTCCTGGAGTGATTGATCCTAGTCACCCAGGGGAACTGGACTGCCACGACACAAAGTGGGTGAGGAGTATGTACCCCATGTCCTGTGATGGGTGTCAAAGGAAAATGGCAACATGGAGGACTGATAACTGTTCAAACCCTATGGGAATGAGGATTTGGATCACCTCATCAGGTGGGGAGCTTGGACCTGCTCAGTGGGGAAAGGGAATATAGAATGAGCAGTGGAAAGTAATTATAAATATTACATAACAACCACATGACCAGTTTTAGAAATGAAGACTATAATAGGACTGAAATTTTTAATCTTAATATAAATATATTTGTACATATATTAACCAGTTTTTTCCTATTCCTCTATTCAGTTTCCCTACTATATAGCATAATATGTGTTAATAGCAGTTAACTTTATGTCTCAATTTTTCAGTTATATCGAAAAGGGACTGTGACTCAGTTACAAGCAACATGAACATCACACAAAGATGAATGAAGAGATTTGTACCTTCTTTTCGGGAGAAGGTTAGTGCGTTTTCTGCTGGGTGAGAGAAAGTTTGTTATGTTAGACGAAAGCATGATTCTGCCACTGTCTTTCTGGAAAGTAACGTCGGTGTGCTTCAAGAGGTGTGGATGGATGCTAAGCTGACACGAGCTGGGCCATGGTAGATTTGTGTTGTGTCAACCTGCCTACACTGGAGCCATGTTTCTCCAAATGCACTTCCCTGTGTATTTCTGGATCAACGTGGGCCACGGGAGACATTTCCCATGAGGTTAGGAAGGTGAGAGTGGAGGAACACTTTTTGTATGATCAGCAGGCCAGGCAGGGCACAGGGCTCTGTTGCACATTGTCGCTAATTTGTCAGCTTACATGGGTGGCTCAGGGCCCTGGCTGAAACCACAGCTCTTCCAGCTTCTGCCAGAAACTCCTTCAGTTTCTCTGACTGCCCTGGGCTGAGGGCACGAGATTCTCCTACAGAAAGTCCCCATCACTGAGGCTGGGGCTTTGCATCAGTGAGTGACAGGCATAGGTTCCAGCCCCTTCTGTGGTTTCTCATGGATTTCGGCGTCAGCTCAGCCTTGCACATTGTGGTTTGTTCTGGCTTGCTGCACTCCATGTCCCCATGTCCCTCTTCTCTTCCTGGTCACCTGCTGTTTGGATTTCAGGCTTCAGTACCAAGCATGGAAATGGCAGCCTCACTGTTAGCGGTTGAATTGTGCTCCCCCCGGACCCCCAAAAGATATTCTGAAGTCCTAACCCCCAGAGCTTCAGAATGTGACATTATTTGGAAATAGGGTCATTGCAAACATAATTAATTAAAGATGAGGGCGTACTGGAGTAGCGTGGGCCCTCAAGTCAGTGTAACTGGTGTCCCTGTACAACGGCCGTGTGAAGACAGAGGCAACAGGGACACCACGTGGTGATGAAGGCAGAGAGTGAATGCCAAGGCTCATTATCAGAAGCTGGGAAAGGGCACGGAAGAATCCTCCCTACAGGTTTTAGAGGGAGCACAGCCCTGCCAACACCTTGATTTTGGACTTCTCCAAAACTGTGAGACAGTACATTTTGGTTGCTTAAGCCACTCAGATTGTGGTACTTTGTTACAGCAACCCCAGAAAACAAAAAGACTCTCAGACTATTTAACCAGCTCCCACAATTCCATAAGGTCAAATCCCTATAACAAATCCCTTAAAAATGTGTGTATATGTATTTTAAAATATATAAAATATCTCCTAGTGGTTCTATCTTCTCTGGTCAAACCGTGACTGATGTAGAACATGTATTTTCATTTCTTTTGAAGAAATACCTGACTGAAATTGCTAGGTCATATGGTAAATATAGGTTTTAGTTTAAGAAACTGACAAACTTTTTCCAACACGTTGCCATTTCTATATTTACCATTTCACATTGTCATCCACCAGCAGCGGATGAGAGTTCCAGTTGCTCCACACTCCACACCCCTGCGACCCATTCTAGCAGATGTGTAGCGTGATCTCACTGTGGTTTTTACTTGTATTTCCCTGATGTTGAACAGTTTTTCATGCAATTATTGGCCACTTGTATATCCTCTTTTGTAAAATGTCTGTTCAAATCATTTACTAATCTACAAAATGGGATTATCTTCTTATCATTGATTGGAAATAAGTTATTTATATATTCTAGACAGAAATCTGTGTCAGATTGATGTATTACAAACATTTTCTCCCAGCCTGTTGCTTGCCTTCTTGGTTTCTTAACGCTGTCTTTTGAAAGAGTAAAAGTTTTATATTTTGATGAAGTCTAATTTATTGATTTTTTTCTTACGTGGCTCATGCTTTTTGTGTTATCTGAAAAAATACTTGCCTTCTTCACGGTTACAAAGACTTTCTCCTATGTTTTCTTCTAGAAGCTTTATATTTTTAGCTTTTATGTTAAGTTTAAGACTCATTTCTAGTTATAGTTTGTGTGAGTTTTGGAAAGAGTCAAGGTTCATTTTCTTTCCCATACAAATATCCAGTTGTTCTAGCAGCCTTTGTTAAAAAGACTTTCTTTTCCACATTGAATTATTTTGTAAAAAATTAACTGAGCATCATGTATGAGTATCACAATTTTTAATCCTGTTAGAACTGAATGTTCCCAAGGCAGGTCATGCCCCGACTGGTCTCCTTCCCTTAGAGAGCCTACAAGACAGATAAAGCTAAGGCTAGAGCAATGGAATCCCTGTCTAACCTTCGTTTTTGGACACAACACTTGCATGATGTTTTCCACTCTTAGGAGTCATTTGCATCATTTTCCTATAAACTCAAAAACAATATACTTTGCTGTGTGTGTTTGTCATGGGAAAGGGAAGAGCTTTTGTGGCTACCACCTTGGTTTTCTGCTGTCTGTGTGAATGGCTGTGGACTTCCTCTTTTCTTTGTTTGCTCTGCACTGATATGACCAACTTACAACTTAGGATTTTGGAGAATGGAAGTCAAATCTTTAAAGCACCTAGCTCAAGTGCCCTGAGCATGTGTGGAATTTAATCACTAGCATTTGAGGTTACAGCAAATTCACTGTCTCTCAGTTTCCTTGTCTATAGCAAGGCATATGGGTACATCTCAATTTAGTTCGATTCGATTCAGAATCATGGGCTATTCATGGAAGGAAAGGCCATGTGACTGTGACCAGGGCCAGAGAAATAACACTTCAACCAGGCCGACTTGCTTGTCTCAGAGACCATCAGCATGCGAAATCCGGAAGAGACCGTGCTGGTATCTTTGTTCACACCACTTATCTTTGAGGTCAATATTGGTCTGAATATTCTTTAGACTAGCTGAAATGAAAAGAAACTGTTTTGTAACCATCTGTGGTTTGTGCCTGTAGTGACTGTAGATATTTGCGCTATATCTCTATGCCCCGCCGGGCATGGACCCCACCTCATGTCCCCTCTCCCTCGCCACCTGTACAAGTAAATCCTCATCCTAATGAACGCTGAGGGCGACCTGGAGTGAGAAGTAAAGGGAAGAGACGTCCTGAGATGGCTGCATGCACCCCGAGGTGACGATGAAGGATACGTGAATGCTGCTGCCTGACAGCCGGGCGTCGTGGCCCCCTGTTGCCATGGTGACGGAGGCATGTTGACGCCAAGTGCGTGAGCAGCTCCCATGCTTTTTAACAGCAGCTGGTCAGTGCCACCGCCGTCCCTGAATTGCTGCCCCCCTGAGCTGCTGCTTGGCCCCAGCCTCCTGATCTCTGTTGACTAATGGTTGTCCTTCACAGTCAATCTACTAACAGCACTCTAATTAATGAATGTGCTAATTATTCTTCCCTACTCCCAGCACATTTGTCTAACTAACCTGTCACACACAGATCAGCACGACACATGCATAATTACCAGGGGCGCTGGGAGCAGGGGTCGGGCTCGTAGCCGGGGGATGTCTCTTGCTAAATTACCTTTACTAACCGGCAGGTGTCTTGGGGCTATGTTATTTCCGGCAAGGTATGTATGTTTTCCTTTCTTTCCTTTTTACAGACCTCTCTTCAGGGCCGCGGGGCCACTGCTCACTTGGCTAGGCTGTGAGGGGACTGCCGAGCGTGGGCGCAGAAGGACCAGGAAGTCCCATGTTCTGGAAACGATGCCAGTAGCAGCACTTAGGGTGGTTAAAACCCCAGACTTTGAAGCTAGCCAGGTCTGGGTTTGAACTCTTCTTCTGCTCCTTGCACGTCCTTGACCACATTTTTTTAACCTCTCTGAATCTCAGTTTCACCTTCTGGGCAATGGGGGGAGTAATTTGTCCCCAGAAGGTTGCACCAAGGAACACACATGAAGCTCTGGGCACAGTGCTGGGCACAGCCTAGATCCCCAGCCCCAGCTGCCAGTGCATCCGGACGCTGGGCTGCTCTGGGCTGTGTCTGGCTTGCCCAGGGCCACCTTGTGCGGAATCCACGCTGGCTGTGCTCCCCCATCCACCCCTCCCCCATCCACCCCTCCCCCATCCACCCCTCCCCCATCCGCACCCTCCCCCTGCGCCCCTTGTCTTTTTGTTCTGTCTCAGCAGCTCTCTATTGAGACGAATGGCATTTCCAGAGGCTTCACCTCTGATAAGTGTTCCTCTGCAGCTGCAGCCAGAATCCTAATGTGCACTCTGTAATTTAATGGCCATCTCGGCTGACTATTTATTAACAGGCTTCTCCCGGGTGAAGTGAGCTCGGCTGCACCAGCCGGGCCTCTGCACGTGCTCTCCACAACGGAGCTCAGAGGGGGTGTCCCCGAACCTCATGCAGTTTCCTTCTGGGGGTTCTAAAGTGCAAAAACTACACCCTTTCATCCTTGTTTGCGGGGCTCCAGAGGCTTGGGGCCCCGTGTTCCCTGCAACTGGGAAGATTTCCAGTGGTATCGACGGCCGACCCGTTGCATCCTGGGGATGCTGTTTTCTGTTCTGGCAGATGCGGCACCAATTTGTGCACTATAAACACAAACACTAGCACAGGATGGAGACTGGGATGAGCTTTAAAAGCAGCAGGGTGTAGGATAGGGAAACTTCTTTAAAAACCGGAAATTTTAATATGGGATTTAAGTGGTGGGCAATAGTAGGTGCTCAGCACTCCCCCTCCCAAATCTGCTTTAGGGGCCAGTCCCGTCAGCCACATAACTGTGGGAACCAGCAGGTTCTTCTTTCTCCTGCCTCCGGGTTGACCTCCCCGGGAAGGACACTCAAGCTGGCCTCTGCCGCTCTGCATCTCCCACACTGACCGTGCCGAGACACATCTTCCCGCTGCCACCAGTTCCAGCGGCCCTCGTTCTCTTTCAAAGTGAAGTTGTGATAAAAGCGCCTCTTAATCAAGGCCCAGCAGTTGAGTCTGGGACAAAGATGGAAGGCGTCTCGCGTTGGGATTGTCACACACACTGAGAAAACTGTCCTGCAGAATCCCAGCCACCACCCAGCCCACCTGGCAGGTCCATTGTTACATCTGCTCACGTTTTCAAAACTGCCAAAGGGGTTCAGCCCAGGTCCAGTTGCTCGTTTCACAAAGATCCAATTATTGCGACACCAAGGATTGCCAAGGAAGAAAGGAACTTTTGAATATGACAGACGCCTTGTGGGGAGAAGGGGAGAAGACGCCTCAAAGCCGTCACCCTGGCTTTTAAAAGAGGAGCCACATGTCTTGCAGCAGGTTGTGGGATGGCGGACCCGGGTCGGGAGGTCTCCCAGGGGCCTTCGACATCTCGGCTCCTTTGCCTTGCAGAATATTCACCACTTCTGGGAAACGACTCAAAAGTTCAAATAGTTATTAATAGTTAAGGGAGAGGATTATTAAAAAACATATAAGGGTCATTGAAATTTGTTCACAGAGCAGCTTACAGTCAGACAGCAGAGCCTCTCTACTCCCGTGATTAAGTTGACAAGAATTTCAGGGAAGGTGTTTCCACAGTTGCCGCAGAAAAGCCAGTTGCCTGTTTAACACTCCCCGTGTGAAAGTTTTCCTCTCGGATCATCAGCCACTCCGTCCTGCCCCTTACCCAGATTCTCTGGTTTGGTTTCTAATTCTTTGGTTTAATCCACTCTTTGCTTTCCTGACTACTTTTCTGCAGAAGTGGAGATTCCAGCCGTCCCCTTCCATCACCGTTCCTTCCCTCTCTCCTTCGAGCCTGTGCGGCTGCCACTCTGGGCCCTGCCATGGCTTCAGTGCTCATTTCTTTCCTGGAATTCAAGGAAAGAAGGACAGTACTCAGGACAGAGATCATTTTGGTGCTCTATAAGTAAAAAAAAAGTTTCATTTTTCTGTCCCTTCTTTCTCTTTGCTCATGTCAGAGATGACAGCAACTCCCAGATTCTCTGGCCCCTGCCCTGAGTTGGTGCTGGTCGGGGTCTCGGGTCCAGGATTCATTCCGGAGACTGTCAGGGCAGCCTTCCGCGACAAGGCCGTGCCTGCGAATGTAGCGGCCCTGCCCGCTCCTCCCCCCAGCCCTGCTTCTCCCGACAGGTCACGCAGATTCGCAGACAGGCACCCGGTGGCTATTTAAGAAAAAGAAGAAGGAGGCGGCACCGGGCGGTTGTGCTGGGGAGCTGTGGACATTCTAATGAAGAAAGACAGATCACTTCCCCTTCCTGCTCAGGGCAGCTCGCAGTGCCGGAGCCAGGGCAGTCCCCTCGGGAGAGCCTGAAGCTAACATGGATCAGGAAGCTGCGGGCAATGTTGTCCTGCTGGCCATCGTCACCCTCATCAGCGTGGTCCAGAATGGTAAGGGAATCCCCTTGCTCCGGAGCGACAGAGGGTAGACCTTGTTTGATGACTGTTTGGAGGTCACGCTCAGGGGTGTGTGCGCGTGTGTCTGTGTGCATACACACACGCACAATTTTGCCTCGTCTCTATTTGTTCCTTTTTATTTGAATGTATAGAGGTGTCTGTGTTTCTGTGTGAATTTGGGCTTTTCTTCCTCCTGGTCTTTCTTTCCTGTTAGTGGGGATGGCTAGTCCCATTTGCAGAGCCAGGGCAGCAATTTGAAGGCTTTTGCAAAAGCTCTCAAATGAAGTGTCTGCAATCAGCAGTTTTAAGTTATTATTTTATTATTTATTATTTTTATTTTTATTTATTTATTTATTTTTTTATTTTTTTTGAGACAGAGTCTCATTCTCTTGCCTGGGCTATAGTGCCGTAGCATCAGCCTAGCTCACAGCAACCTCAAACTCCTGGGCTCAAGTGATCCTCCTGCCTCAGCCTCCCGGGTAGCTCGACTACAGGCATGCGCCACCATGCTCGACTAATTTTTTTCTATTTTTAGTTGTTTGGCTAATTTCTTTCTATTTATAGTAGAGGCAGGGTCTCGCTCTTGTTCAGGCTGGTCTCGAACTTCTGAGCTCAAACAATCCACCCGCCTCGGCCTCCCAGAGTGCTAGGATTACAGGCGTGGACCACCGCGCCCAGCCTATTTTTATTTTTAGAGGCAGGCTCTTACTCTGCCACCCAGGGTGGAGTGCCATGGGGCAGTCACAGATCACTGCAGCCTTGAACTCCTGGCTAAAGCGATCCTCCTGCCTCAGCCCCCTGAGTAGCTGGTACTACAGGCGCGTGCCACCACACTAGCTAATTTTTTAATTTTTTGTAGAGGTGGGTTCTTGCTATATTGCCAAGGCTGAATCTCAAACCCCTGGCCTCAAGCGATCTCTCCTGCCTCAGCCTCCCACAGTGCTGGCATTGCGAGTGGGAGCCACTGCACCCGGCCACCATCAGCATTTTGACTATTAATTAATGTGGCCAGGGAAGGAGTGGGAGGTAATGAGCCTAGAAAGGGAACAGCAGATACACATTCACTCGGACTCTGGGCTTTACAACTTATCTGTAGTGAGAGAGAGGTCACCAGTTGGTCGTCTGTAGGCTAAAAAAAAAAAAAAGGGAATTTGGGAGGTTTGGAGGGGAAATCACCTTATTTTTCCTCTGTATTGTTTTTTCTTTCTTTTGGGGAAACATGTGTTTTGTAATACCTTCTTTTTCTCTAGCAATGTATAATTTTTGGAGTATTTTTCCTATGCATTATATACTTATAGAGAGAGAGAGCAGAAAATTTTCTTTTTAGGGATTTGTGTCTCCATTACCCCTGCTCTCAGTTTAAACACCAAGCAGGGTATTCAGATCTACAAAAGACAGAACTGTGCAGAACTGTCTCCTTCAAGTTCTGAGTTAGGACTGGCTCACACTGTTTTTGTAAGTATCTCCAGTGGCTTTGCATTTTATAGTTTATCCAGATAGGAGAATCTCGATAAAGGAGAATTATCGAGGGCAGCTGCTATAGCTTAGCAGTAATTACTGAACATTGACACTGTCACGCTTCGGCATTTTGAGTATTTAATCACTTTGGGATGTTCTGATATTTTCCCTCATCTTGGATGTGGACAGATGCTGGTGATTTAGCCTTCTGGGCACAGAGCTAGGCTTCCCCTGGGCCTTCCACACCAGAGAGGCCGCCTTTGCGCACGCCAAGTATGTCCCCTACCGGGAACAACGTTTGCAGGCTTCTGACCCAAACATTTGTATACCAGATCACACACAGTAGAGTTGCAGCTCAGAGAGGGAACAAATGGCTTCTTTAGGCTGTCATTTCTTCAAACCATTGTTATTTTATACAGAGCTCCCTTGGCTCTGTAAATTGGCAAGGGAATCCTTCATTCAACTGCATACACCGACAGAGAGCCTACTCCGCGCCGGGCAGTGCCCTGGGCACATGGGGATATAAAGGTGTACACGACAGCTATGGTCCCTGCCTTCAAGGAAAGGAAAGGTGACCTGAAGTGACCCCTCCAGTCTCTGTGGAGACAGGAGCATGGGTGGGTAGGTGGGGCGTCCCCCCCGGCTCTTCCCCCAATACCGCTCAGTAGAACTGAATGACATCGGTGGACAGGGGACCTTGTGTCCTCTCCCCTGTCCATGCAGTGGGGGCCGAGCTCAGCTGGGGGCTCGAGTGCACTCTCCCCGGCTCCCTCTCAGTTCAGAGCCGGGCTGGCAGCTCCAGGGCTCTCTGCTGGGAGGACAGAGTCCCTTCACCTCTCCTGAGATGCACCAAGGGCCTGGCCCTGGTCTGTCCAGCAAACCTGGGCTTTTCCTCAGTGGTCTAGTACACCCTGACCAGACTAGAGGCGGATGGTAAGATTTCTAATTATTTTTGGCGGACAGGATTAAGTCGCTTTCTGTGGCACAAGGGGGGAGAGGAGGTGAGATTAAAGATGTCAGAGTCTTGACAACCACAATATGAAGATCTAGACCTTTCATGGACCACTAGCAAAGGGACCCTGTGGCCTCACCAACACAGCTCCAGGAGTGGCGAGTGTGATGGAGGCTTCCTGGTCCAGGAGAGACAAGTATGGACCCACAGGGAGCTACTTTTTTAGGCAGGAGACTTTGTCCCTTTGGGCAGACAGATGACTGGGGTGTGCGGCAGAGCCGACAGCATGGCCCGCACATCACTGCCTCTGTCCCTCCCCAGCCCCCGTGAGCCCACTGGGGCAGTGCGTGGTCAGAGCGCCTTTGCACAGGGCTGTCCCACCCATGCTTGTGCTTGGGGAAGGGAGTTTCTGCTGCTCCCTTGAAGCCACAGAAGAGCACCTTGCATACCTCTTGGTGGCTTAGGATAGGCCGTGCTGTTCTCTTAGGGAGAGACCTGAACTCCCCAGGTGATGTCCAGATCACCTAAGAGGCCTCTTTGTAACTGTTAAATGTGCCTGTCGGGGCAGGGGGAGCAAACATCGAAAAGAGTTGGGAGATAATACCCTACTTGTTTTTAATTGTGCGTTTTTAGGCAATCACAAAGGTCCAAATGTGTGTCCAAGCCTCTCTTTGCAATTCTAATTAACCTCAGTGTTGCAACCACAGACCTACCTTACAGAGTTCACAAAAGTATGCAAAAACGGTGCCTTTCTTCCCACTCACACCTCAAAATGCCGTTCTGAACCCTTCCTGTTAGTTTTGAACAATATTTCCATGTCGTTACCAGGCACTGCACACAGTGCCCCAAGACAATGAGGTACAGTTTCACGTGTCCGCGATGGGGGGTCGCGCTCTCGGGACACTGCGGGCCTGATGTTCCGGGGCAGAGCGGCCTGCCTGGTACAACTTCCTTCTCCGCCTTTCAAACACTCGTCAGTCATCAAGATCTTTGAATTCATGGCCCTCTTCCAGCTTGAGCCAGCAGAATGTAAATTTGGAAAAACAGAGCGCAAGTTTAAAATACATTGTTTTAGGAAACCTGGACCAGAGCTTTCTAAGCCTGGTTCTCCAGGGCGTATAGACAAATGCATTTCCTGTGAGTAGCAGGCAGAGAGCCTCCAACCTCTCCTGCTGAGGTGAAGCAAGCACATACTGTATTTGGAGAAAGTGATTTTCACAGGAAACCACACGAATGAGAGTGGGAGGAGACAGGAGCTGAGGGCAGGGGCTCAGGTCCCCGAGTCAGCAGAGCCAGGGCAGAGGAGGAAGGTGGCGGGTGTTAGCGTCAGCCTCTTTCCCCGAGGAGAGGCAAGCTTCTCCAAGTTTCTTCTTACTGGGATGCAAGAAGGAAGACACGATGGCCCTGCAGTCGTCAGGGTTTGTGAGCCTTGTGCTAAGGAGGGAAACGGGGCTGCCATCCCTGCTGTTCTCACCCCAACACACACACTCGCAAGGAACCTCACGGGCGCCACACTGGAAGACCTCGCAAGGCAACCTGGGCTTTGACGGGCTCTGGAAACAGAGTCATAGACTTGCGAAGCTCCCCCAAGGCAGGAGTCTTCTTTACAGCACCCCCCGCAGCTCCCACCCCACACTCCAGTGATAGGAGCTCACAGCCCGCCGGGCTCGCTTTGTCTGCTGGGGAAGAGCTTGCTTCGCATGAGCACAGTGCTTCCTGCTGTGCATAGTATTATCTCATTTAATTCTTACACCCTAAGAATATGTTATTATTTCTTCCCATTTTACAGATAAACAAAGTGAGGAATGGGGAGGTTAGAACATTGGGTGAAAAGTCCCAGAATCACAAGTGATGTAATTGGATTTCAAACCTAAACTTCTGACTCCAGAGAGCAGACACTGGCATCATGTATATTGCCTTGAATTCATTCATTCAAGCACGACTAAAGAAGTTCTTTCTTATGTTGAGCTAAAACCTGCTGCCTTATACCTTCTATCGGGTGGTCCTAGTCCTGTTCTCTGGAAAGGCTTAGACTGTGCCTGCTACTTCTGTGCTTACAGCGTCAGCTGTAATGTCCCTTCTTCAACGTATGGTTTCTCTTATGACTTGGTGTCCAGAGTCCCTTGCCATTGGATCACCTCTTCTCTTCCCCTGTTCCTTTTAAAATGCAGATGGGTGTTTTCTGTGCCGGGAAAGTGTTCCTAAGATCCAGACACCAATTCTATTAAAATAATCTATATACTCTTTTGAGGACTTGTGTCATACTGCTGATCATATTGGCTTTGCAGTTAACTAAAATCTCAAGATCTTTTTATGTGACTTTGAGAAACTTATTTAACTTCTCTGACCCTCAGTCTCCTCAACTGAGGAGTGGAGTTATTAAGGACATCCACATGTGGTTGCTCACGGTCTTGCGTGAGATGACACGGGTCGAGTAGCCAGCAGCGCCCGGCACGTGGCCGGTTCCCAGTGACTGCAGGGGTCTCTCTCTCTCTCTCTCTCTTTGTTTTAAGGGTAGGAAAGATCTGTGGGTGTTTCTAGGGCAAAGAAAAAAAGAAAGAGACTGAAGTTTCCAGAAGTGGGAGAAGCAGCATGAAACAAAGAGCTGTAGAGGGTGGCAGGACGGGATCCGGATCCAGGGAAGGGCTCGGCCCCGGGAAGGGGAAAAACAGAGCAGGTGCAGAGAAGCACAGCCACGTCGTGCTGCCGGTGGCAGAAATAACCTCTGACTTTCTTAGTACAGTTATCCCTCCGTGTCCACGGGGAAGCCCTGAGGATACCAAGTCCTGCAGGTGCTCAAGTCCCCGATATAAAATGGCATAGAATTTGCATGTAACCTACACACGTCCTCCCATATGCTTCAAATCGTCTCCAGATTACTTGTAAAACCTGGTGCAATATAAACGCTATGTAAATAGTTGTCATATCATCTAGGGAATCAGGGCAAGAGCAAAGTCTGTGCGTGTTCAGTACAGACGGAAATTTTTTTTGAATATTTTCGATCTTCGACTGGTCGACTCCATCCATGCAGAACGGCAGACACGGGGGGCCACCTGTGCTAGCCCAGTTCAGTGTTCAGAGGCGGAGGATTCCGTCTTGGGCTCTAGAAAGAAAACGATCAAAATTTTCTGTCGTGCTCTGTGGTAAGAAGAGACATTCAGAATGGACAGATGTCCTAAACCCTGCGTGGCTAATGGAATCCTTCAGGCAGCTTCAAGGTGATAGCAAGAGGAAAACGTCCTCATGTGCCCGGCTGAATTTTAATTCCCAGCTTCCCTGCTCCCCAGAGGCGAGGTGACTCTGAGAAAGCTACTTCCCTTCCCTGAGCTGCAGGGTCCTCCTCTGCAGAGTGGGGACAGCACCATGCCCTGTGTAGAATGGGTGCGAAGCCAGTAAGGGGGTGTGTGCCCAGTGCCCGCCCTAGCGCCTGGAATGTGGCCAATCCCTCCCCTGCACAAGCTAGCCCTGGAGATACGCTCACAATGCACACGTTCCTACAGAAGGAGCGTATTTTTGCCAACAAGAAACACATGGGAGGATTTTATTCATATGCACAATTGGTAAGGCTTCCTTTTCATGTCTTTTTGAGGAGGCTAATAGGAAGTTGATGAAAAGGAACCCTTTGGTTGGATCCCTGGCAATCACATGTATCCCCTCTTCACTCTTGAAAAAGGAATAAAGGAATAAAATAGGAGGAGAAGTGGGGAGAAGCCTTCACTTCTGCACCATCCAAACTCTAGTTGCACCCGCTACACCCCGTCTTCTCCGTGGCTCATATGATACATCCCGGGGCAGTTGCTATCTTGTCCCCCGATCCTGGTTCTGACCTGCTAAGCACCCTCCATGCTAGAGACGGAGTGGCTTTCCGATTATGCCATTCCTCTGCTTAAACCTGTCAATAACTGCTTTTGCTCTCAGATGGAACTAAGTTCCAAAGTTCTTCACATGGCTCTCGGGGTCACAAGCTGCTACACTCAAGGGGCACTTCTCAACGATCACCTTCTTCCAGTCCTGGCTCAGTCCTTGCTTTCTTATGGAGGCTGACTTTGCCACCCTCTCGAGCACTTCAAATGGCCCCTTACCACGCTCCACGTTCTCTTTTGTCCATAGTTCAACACACTGTGTAATTTCAATTTACGTACTTTGTTTACCGAGTGTGATCCGTCTTCTCTGCTGTCCTCGCCAGAACATCTGCTCTGGGCTCCTCATCTGTTTTGTTCTTGGAGGCGAGCTAAGTGTCTGGCAGATAGCAAGTGACAACAGACACATGTCATTAGAATAACCAGTCACCACCTACCTCTTTGGCCTCACCTGGGGTTTTGCGGGATCCCACCCAAGCCCCCCGCTGGACCTGCGCACAGCCCCTGACGCTTGAGCAGCGCGATCTCCTTTTGTTCCTGCCCCCTCCATCTGCTTGGCTAATTCCTGCTGTTCTTCAGGTTTTATCTGGGGTGTCGTTTCCTGTGGGAATCCTTCTGTGACCCGAACACTGAATTAAGCTGCTCCTTTGACCTTGACAGCACCGTGTACTCACTCAATCGCGCCCTGGCCCGAGTCGCTCTGTAGTGCAATTTCTGCTCTGCCCGTTTGTTTCTTTAGCCTGCGGGATCCTTGGTGGGGGGCCTGTGCCTTGCCCACGGCTGCATTCCCAGCGCCACCACAGCGATCGGTAGACAGCAGCTGCTGGGAGCATTTTTGCTAAAGGGCGGTTGATGGGGGACATTCAGGGCTGTTCTGAGGTGGAGTCAGCACACATTTAACACTCTGGTAAAACAGTGGAGTAACAGGCTCCTGAATTTGCAGGTTATGACCCAGACCCAAACCTTTTCCTCCGGCAGGGTTCTTTGCCCACAAGGTGGAGCATGAGAGCAAGACCCAGAATCGGCGGAGCTTCCAGAGGACCGGAACATTTGCCTTTGAGCGGGTCTACACTGCCAAGTGAGTCCAAACTCTGGTGCTGCTGACTAACAGAGTGGGGGCGTGGGCATGGGGCCTCTTTACAGGAGCGAAGCCACCCTTGGGGCCACAGGTCAGTTTGGTCCTGGGGGGCTCTGTGGACATCTTTCACCGTCGTAATACGAGCTAGTGTTAAAAGAAAAGAAGTGGATATATCGGGGGTGGGGAAGGGGTGATCTCCACAGCTCCAGAAACATCTGAGCGCGTCATTTGGTCAGAGGAGTTGACCCATTTCCTGTGGGGTTAGACCGCAGGGGCTACCATGAACACCAGCTGCGACACATTGCCGGCTTCAGAAGCAACAGGCAGGACACCCTGGTGACAGACTTCAACTCACCGGTCCCTCTCCTTCCCCGGACGGAAGTCTGGAGGTGACGCCAGCGCATTTCCTAATGCTGGGTCTCCTTGAGCAACCAGAAGGAGAGCAGAAAGAGTGGGGACATTACACAATTATGTCCCCTGCTCTCATTCTTTACTTGGAATAAAAAAGCTGTCTGAAAACACCTGAGCAGCTCAGTGAAGACGGTGCAATCTGTTTGGGATGCAAATCCGAATGGCTGTTACTCAGATGCTCATTTCTCCTTTATGCAGAATGTATTTCAACATAGCAGTCCAGTCAAGAATCGAGAAGCACCTGGGCTGGAGGCCGCTCACCCAGGAAGGCTTCATGCTGTGGAGCCCGCAGAGGAGCTGGCCTTCAGTTCCAGCCCAGAGGGGACTTTGATGTCCCCAACGACACAAGCAAACTCAGGGACCAGGATTCACACTGAAGGGCCGAGAGGCCCTGGCCCTGGGGGAGGGGGGGCCCATGGGAGCAGCTGGGAGGGGGGTCTTGTTTAGGGGCACCGTTGGTGTCCCGTGAATGAAACTGACATCGAGGGATCTGGATAGGCCAGGCCTGCGCCGCCAGCATGTTCTCTCTTCAGTCCTCTACCTCGCCTAGGTATTTTTCACTTTCTCAGTCCGGTGTAGGCGTTGGGGAATGGGAGGGGAGTCTTCTCCATTGCCGTTTTTCTCCCTGCCCCTTTGCTCCCTCGGCTTCTGAGTTGCGTGTACACTGTCTGGACTACTCATGACACACTGGCAGGGTCGGCACAGGCTGGCTGCCCGCCCCACAAGCTCTCCGGACCCTTTGCCTTTCCTGGCCGTTCCCGGGAGCTCACAGTGCCACTGCAGTGGGCACCCCAGATCTCCCACTGCCCCCTGCTCTGGGCCTCACCCCCTCCAGCCAAGCACCCCTGTCCAGGGTTATGTCTGATCTCAAGGAAATCCTTTGCTGAACTACTTAGAGGAAGGAAGATTTCTGTTTTAACATCTGGACTTTGGTGTATTAATTCTCAGAATCAATTTAAGAAGTTTAAAGATGTGATTTAAGACATTTTAGACCCACTTGAAGGAGGATAGAGAAAATATGTCAATTGCCGTCAACCTCTTTGCACCATTTGCAGGGGGAGATGCAAGAGCCCCCCTTGGACACATCCAGGTGCATGACATGCAAGAAAATATCTTCCATCAGAGGCAAGGTCAAAACCTTTCCCTAAACAGAAGCCAAAGAAAATGTTACTACCGGGCTACCAGTTTGGAAAGAGAAACTTCCTCCGCCCAGAAGACCGCATTCTCACCGGTTGCATTGTGTTCCTGTGGACTCCTCCACTCACCCTTTTTGGAGAAGCCACAGTGGAATTTCACCATACCTGGTTAGAGGTTTCCATTTTGCCAGCAATAAAGAAGAAATGGAACTGGCCAGGCCATCTAGTTTCTGCCACTTCCCCCCAGGAATGAAATAGCCCCTTTTCTGAGAAGCCATTGTGTTCACCTGTGGTCTCCTTGGTGGCTGGCCTCCAAATTGCAGAAGCCCCCTTTGCCTGGTGGTTGCGCTGCGTCATTTGGGTGGGAGTTGGACGTTCTGAGATTGCGTGGGGTCCCAGAGGGAAGGAGGCGTCAGAGGAGAGTGGGGAGTGATGGTTGCTGCCTGGGTGTCCCTCAGTGTAGGTGCCACAGCCTGGCTCTCAAAACCCACCGTTCTTTACACTCAACCTCCACGAGAGGGGAAGAAGTGGAAAGGGGGTGGGGGAGAGAGGAGGAGAGGCAGGAATGGGGAGGGCAGGGAGGAGGGATTTCTGTAAGGTAAAGTTACTCAGACACTGCTGTGGTTTTGTTGCAAAGACCACTTCCTCCCTGGCCCAACATGTGTGTGCCTGTCTGGGTTGTCAGAAGTGGCCAAAGATCAATGCAGCAGGCGACTGTGTGCTGGCAGAAGCCGGGGCAGCCCGTCTGCCCGCCTCTGCCAGGAAACTGCTGGGAAGGCCATGGTAGCTTCTCCAGGGGCCTCCAAAAGCACCTAAAACGGTTGCAAGATGATCCATGGAGGTGCAGGAAGAAAAGGGTGGGTATTTAATCTTGCTATCTAAAAAGTAAGGAATGAAGCTTTACTCATTTTTAATTTACGGATTGACAGTAGTACATATTTAGAATTTGTTTATAAACATCCTGCCACAGGGATGCATGATCAAAACTTTTGGTGGATGGGATGTGGGGGCACAGATTTTTAGTGGCCACTGCTATAAAGGAAAAATAGCATAAAGGACAAATGACACTGGTGGACTGAAAAGCCTGATGCATATTTTTCAGTGTAATTGTCACTGCCGACTGCTAGAGACAGCTCAAGATTCTGGGGCGGCTGATGAACAGACCTCCCCACCGGTGACCGTCGGCTCAGACTCGACCTTGGTTAATGATCCGTCCCCCGCCCATCTCTCACGAGGGCAGAGCTGAGTCAGGGTTTGAGAGCTGAAAGGAATTGGACCTTGACTCTCTGTTCACATGTATAATACGGAGTTCAAGGCCCCGTTCCCAGCTGATGAGCACGGCCAGAGCAGCCTTGGTCTAAGTTTGGTTTTGGAGAAAAATCCTCACCTCCTCCCTGGGAGTGCAGGTAAGCACAGGTTGCAGAGAGGAGATGAGTCTCTGGAGATGTGTAGTTTCTTAAAATGTGTTCCATGGGTTACAAGTTCATGGGGTATTAACAGAAAGAGTAAGTTCTTGTTAGCCAGACTTTTGAGAACATTTGCTGTATTGAGGTGCGCTCTGCGTCTTGTTTCTCCAAGAGGGGGATATCTTACTTAACTACAAACCCACACCCCCTTTTTTTTGCAGAGTATACCAAGTGTTTAGTGTTTCGCAAAACAGGTTTTGGGAAATGCCACCCTAATGTTGCTTCTCCACTGCCTCTCTTGGCGCCCACTCTAGACTCAACTGCCAGCAGCGCAGACTTGCAAATTCATTTGAAGGCAATAGGTTTACAATGATCCTATTGATTAGTATTGATACTAGTGGTAACGGCTATTAATGATATTTACTTATTTTAAATTAAGCCAAACTAATTAACAGAGCACTAAAGCGTTCTCATGTTTTATTACCAGCGGTGGAGAAAAATGACAGGGAAACCAGCAGGGAGTCGTTTTCTCCATAAAAGCACAGATATCATGCGTCCAACTGAAGGTAGCACAGTGAATTGCTGCAAGATCTGCTGAGCAGCTCCTATTTAGACCTCAAAACATGAGTGTCAAAATGGGTTTGTCAGTTCTGATTTTCAGAAAAAATGGCCCAAAACTCCTCAAAGGAAAATCCAGGATAATAATAATTTGTCAGTGGAAAAGACATTTTTTCACTGGGGGTTAAGAAGGAAGACATGGGAACAGTGATAGCCGTTGTTTATTGAATGCTTGGTATGAGCCGGGCAGAGCTTTATTTCGTTTTATTCTCTCAACAGTCTAGGGAGGTAATTACTAATGTCTCCGTTCACCTCTTACAGATGAGCAGGTTGAGGCTCCGTGAGGCTAGGAAATGCACCCATGTTCACGCAGCCAGTGAGTGGCAGTCCGGGCACTGGACCCAGGCCGTGCGAACTTTAAAGACCACACAAGCGGCCTTTAGGCTCCACGGCAGGAGGCAGCTGTCACTGGCCAAAGCCACTTGGACTCAGCCCAGTGGGAGCACTCCCTTAAGGAGGGACACACGTGCCGGCAGCGTTGGGTGGAAGCGGTGCTGGAAGTCCTCGATCCCGAGAGGGACTGGCTTGTGCCAGAGGGAGGGACATCCTGGAAATCCAGAGGGAGAGCCCATTCTCTTACAGGTGGGAGAGTATCACTCAACTCCAGTTCTTTATTAAGAACCAAGGTGGCTTGAAATAATAGGTGAGAATGATTGAATGACCAATCCAATGTCAAATCACTGAACAGCTGTCTCTAACGAGCAAGTCCCTTGAACAATTAAGGACTTTCTTTCCTTTTGCAATACTCAAATAAAATCACTCCTTAAAAGCAAATAATCAAACACCCCAGAAACATGAGAATCTGGGTGGAGCAGGGAAGTCTTCAGTATTAATAATGATGGCATCAGATAGTCTATCCTATCCGGCAGAGAATGTTATTTGATTACCTAAAAAAGGAATTTTTTCTCTAGTTTTCTTGAACTGGAGGATGAATCCCTTTCTCCATCCCGAGTTTGCAGTTTTGGGCCTTGGGACTGTGCAAGACCAGACGTGACGCAGGTGCTCAGCAGCTGCTGCCGTGGTGACTTTGGGCCTGGCTGATTCACTAAGTGTTTCACCCCAAGTGGGAATTCGTAAGGGCCCCCTGCCCTTTGGAGGTCCAGTAGACCATTGAAAATCTGGGGGACCCAGAGCAGTTAGCAAGGTCAGGACTGCTCTTTCTATCCTGTGCCTGGTTCTTGTTGTGCCTGTACCCCAGGTTAGGACACACAGGTTTCTCACCTATTGCATTCACAGACTTCTCTCCTAAAGGATCTTTTGCCCATCAGAGGGGCACGAAGGCCCTCTCTGGGTCTTCTGCAGGGAAAAGAGCAAGGGCTGTCCGTCCCAGAGCTCACAGTGGTACCACTGAGGCATGAGACCCTAGCAGTTTGAACCAGCAGTTTGAAAATGGCTTTTACCTATATAGTTCAAATCACATTAAACCGTGGTTCTCAAATGTCATAATGTGCATCAGAGTCACCTGGAAGGCTTGGTAAGACACAAATTTCTGGGCCCCGTCCCCAGAGTTTTTAATTTCATAAATGTGAGATGGGCATGAACATTTGCCAGTCCAGGGAACACACCCTGAGCACTGCTGCGTTAACCATACTCTTAGAGCCCAAATGGAGCTCAGAGTTATTACCGGTCTCTTAGCTTTACCGATAAGGAAACTGAGTCCGGAGAGATGGCTTTGCCAGTGGTAAACAGCCAGTTAAAGTCAGGACAGGACAAAATCCTAGCCAGGTGCGCTTTCCACTGGGCTGCATTGCCCTTCCCCTTTTATGCCTCCCAAGTCCTGTTATGTTGTTGTTCCCTGGATGGGAACATTTATTGTGCTGCCCTGGACTTGCACTCCTCAAGAGGACACCCCGATTTAAGTTGGTATAGTCGAAGAGTTAACAGACCTGGCTTTGGAGACAGACTGACCAGGGGCTGAATCCTGGCTTCGCCACTCCCTGGCTGGGTGACCCTGGGCAAGTTATTCAGCTTCTCTGAGACTCCGTTTCTCATGAAGCGTGAGAGTATTTGTAGTGGGCAGCGTAACGTGCTCCCACCCCCGAACACGCCCACATCCTAATCCTGGACCTGAAAGTAAACAGGTTGTCCTGGGTTACCTGGGCGGGACCCAGTGGAATCACAAGGGTCCTTTAAATGTGGACGAAGGAGGCAGGAGTGTACCTGTAGGATTCAAAATAAGAAAGACGTGGCTGGCCTGAAGGCAGTGAGTTATCCTAATTGATTGTTCTCAGCAGTCACAGGTCAGACTCCCTGTTCTATTCTCCCCTCTTCTCACCACTGCGCTTGACTAGTCTAAGAAAAGAAAAAAGGACTTGACCGGCTTTCGCTGATTTTGAGGTCGGAAGGAGGTCCCGCGCCAAGGAATGCAGTGACCTCTAGAAGCTGGAGAAGACAAGGAAACGGATTCTCCCCTCGAGCCCGCAGGAGCGCGGTGCTGATCCTATGTTAATTCGAGCACATTCAGACCCATTTGAGACTTCTGACCTCCGAGAACTGTGAGATGATAAATTTGTGTTGTTTTCGGCCACAAAGTTTGTGGCCACTTGATACAGTAGCAAGTGATAACTCCTACAATCATCAAGTGTATTCACAGAAATACGGTGAGTTTACAGGCGATGATGGGTGTAAAACATCAGCGCGGTGCCTGGGGAGGGGCGAGGACTCCCCGGGGAGCGAGGACCGTGCTCCTCACGCAGCTGTCACACCGTCAGCAAGCTGACTTTCTGAGCGTCAGCTTTTCTGAATTCACCTTGCTTTCTTTAATGCCCAAAGATGACCTTTCTCCCCTCAGCCTGGCCTGCAGACCTGGGCCGATTTGTGTGTCTGATGTAAAGGTTTCCTTAGCTGGGCTCTTCTCCGCTGCCACCCGACCCGGCCGTGGCCACACCCTCTGTCTGCATTGTGCTCTTCAATTTCAAGAATCGCCTCAGCACAGCCAGGAGCAGGAACCCTGCCAAAGCGAATGCATCAAGAAACAAAGTCTCCGGCATGCTTCGCCGTAGGAACAGAGCTAGTGGACTCTGCACACGTGTTTGCTTTATGCTATTGTCTGTTTCCGACGTGGCGCTGACTGCCGCGTCTTAGAGGGCGGATGTAAGTGGAACTATGAATGGGATTCCAGCCTCGTGCGCGATGATGACTGTTAGCTAGGGGTTCAGGTGATTTTCAGACCACGTTGCAATGACATGTTCTCTGATTGCTTTCCTCTTGTGTATTTATTCCACAGCCAGAACTGTGTGGATGCGTACCCCACTTTCCTCGCCGTGCTCTGGACTGCGGGGCTGCTTTGCAGCCAAGGTAATTCGGACTTTCCTTTTTACTTCTCCTACAATGCGCATCTCAAGGAGGTTCAAAGGGCAGGCTTTTTGTTGAAAAGACTTTTCCTGACCTCCAGCTGGCATCTGTGAAGCCCTGGAGAGGTGAGAGCCCCCGGGAGGGTGTTTCAGGCATGCTCTGTGCCTCCGCAGAGCGGGTGTGATAATGCATTGCTAATGCTTGCTCCCTGGTGGCTGGTTGAGAGCCGCTGTGCTGACAAGGGTGGTTTAAGGCTAAATGTGACTCAGAATCCTTAAGCAGTGTTAGCTCAGATACAAGAGCATTATAAATGAGAACGCCTGAGGGATATTCTGGGACCTGTTGTCACTTGGCTCTTCTGCTAATAAGCTTCCAGCGTGGTGGCCCTCCTTCGGCATGTGTCCACAGGGCCACAGGCTGGATTGCAGGTCCCCAGCTTCCCCTGGGTTATCAGCAGCCCACAGTCTTGACTCCAGAAAGTAGGAAGAACAGATAAACCCCCAGAGGTGATTTAAAATTAAATGGAAACCAGAGTCATACTTTTTGGTCCCATTTTGGGATTTAGCACCCGACAGGCTTGGCCAGGCCTGGCATGAACTGGCCAGTTTCTGTGGCTCAGCAGGGCAAGTGTGGAAAGGCCACAAGCAATCTATGATGAACTATTTCATCCTTATCCTTTTCTTCCTGCTCTGCAAAGTAAATAGAGTGGATCTTATTTCCCTCTGCACGGTGCTCGTTCAAGGTTACTCAGTTGGTGAGTAACAGAGGCAAGACAGGAGCCCTGGTCTTTCGACTCTAAATTCTGAATGTTTTGCAAGTATCTTTTTACTTGATTCATTCATATAATATATGTACACTGAGCAACTGCTATATGCCAAGCCCAGTGCCTGGATATACAGGGATAAATAAAACAGAGAGGGTGGTGAAGCACATACCAAGAGGACCACAGGAAGGTCAGTGAACGGAGACATCATGGTCAGGAGTGAGAAGCACCACGAAGAAGAAGAATGAGGCGCAGGTGACAGCTGAGGGGAGGCGGGGCAGCAGAAACCACTAGCGGGAATCCATGTGGCCTCCTTCTGTGCTTAGAGGGCTGTCAGGAAGCTCACCACTTATGTTCCATTTTCTATCTCGAGTTAAATAAGAAACATGTCTGGCATTACTTGAAAATTCAAGTCAAAGTATGCTTATACGAGGAGTTATGATTCCTTTTATGTTTTAGACGATATTTGATCTAGATGAATGCAGAGTTGCTCTAGCCAGATAAATACAAAAGGAGTTTGAAGGTGTTTCTGAGCCCTGAAAATGCACATTCTTGTCAAAGTAAGCTTTGGCATTGCCAGGGAACAAAAACATCAGTAAACCCTGGTTGATTATTGCAATTTCTTATGAATATAGTCGATTCCGGAATTTTTTTTAGCTGAAAGGAACCCTGGAGATCATTCCAGCCCAAACCCTTCCCTTTACAGAGCAGGATCCCAAGCCCCGGAGGGATGAGTGGCCCACTCAAAAGTCAGAATTCTAGAGCCTGGATTTGTACCCTTCTGTGTTCTCAGCAGCCAGCTCCCCTCAGGAGCCACTCCCTGGAGAGGGGCAGTGAGTGTGGACACTTTCCACCCATGATCGCTATTAGCTCATGTTGGATTTAATTCCCATCTAAAGAGAAATGGGCCAGTACCTTGGAGCAGAATCATTCACGCGGGACAATGTAGGAAAAACTTTGTCCAAAGCAAATTGAGAATTGTGACAATTTTGTGATTTCAAAGAATAGGATGAACGTCACAAGCGGTTTCTATTGTGCTTCAATTTTCTTGTCTGCCATACGACGAGGGTATTTTGGAAGGCAGGTGGAGTCGTGCAAAGAAGTGGGCTTTGGGGAGTGACGGCTCGGAGGCAAATCCAAGGATGCTCATTGCTGGTGTGTGACCCCCAGCCGTGCTCAGCTTTCCTAAGTCTCGGTTTCCTCATTGTCAAACAGGACCACGTCTACCTAGCAGAGTCCCTATGATGCTTAAGGCAGGTAATGTGCATTTAGCCCCTGACACAGGGCTTGGCATGTGTCAGATTGAGCCAGATGAAACGGCCAATATCCAACAGTTTATGACCCACAAAAATGGCACTTCCGTGTGGTTCAACCTAACAATGGAAGCTCAGTAAATGTCATTATTGATGGTGGTGGTAATAAAGTTTTGAAATCAGAAAGACCTGGTTTCAAATCCACCTCTCCATTGGCCTGATTTTTTCATTCACTTGACAACTGTTTTTTTGAAAGTACCTATGTGCTGGACACTATGTCAGGCATGGAGATGATCTAGGAAAAGACAGCTGTCCTCATAGATCTTTTGGCCTGAGCCTACAGTTCCTGATCTGTCAAATGGTGACAGTCACATGCTCCCTACCAGGTAGCTGGGAGGATTGCAGACCTAAGTTCCCAAAATGCCAGGAGCGGTGCCTGGCAGGTGTAAAGTGTTCTGTCAATGGCAGTTAATTTGGTATGTGAAAAATGCTTGGAGGTTTTCAAACTGCTTTTTATATCTGTAGTCCTATTTCACCCCACACTAATTTCTAATGGTAGGAAAACCGTAATCAGCCCTTTGTCCAGATGCAGAACAAATTAAGTACCTATCCAGACGCACTAGTCCCAGGGGAGCTGGGTTTTCTAACTCTCAGCTCAAGCATCCTGGACTCCACGGGGTTATTGGGGCATTGCTCCTGGCGCTTTCCCAAAGATCTAGAATGCAAAGGGACTCTCCTTCCCTAGAGACCTTTGCTAAACAGTAGCTCTTGGGCTCAGGAAAGGTTGAGCACTGTGCTGCAGGCAGGCTCGGGAGTGAGGGGTGTGCCTCGAGAGAACCATCTGCAGAGCTGGGGTTACCAGCTCTCACCAGCTGCCACCCTTGTAGAAGCCTCTCTTTGATCACCTGAGCCCACATTTCCACATCCAGAAGTAGAAATACTGGTACTGGCTATGTTGAAAGCATTCACGTTAGATGATGGATAAGCAAATACTTTGTAAACTCTGCCATGATGCTGCTATAAGGTAATGTTTCTATTATTAAAGTTCTCAGGTTTCTTCCAGCCCTAGGGCTTTTCTCTGAAGTGCATGTCAGCCTCAACCATCAGAACTTGTGTCCTCTGCTAGATTGTGTGGCCAATGTTGCTTGCATAACAACCGTATTAATATTGTGCTAACATAGCATATTTTGGTGTCTGTGAAACTAACACAGGTGTTTTCACTTCTCCACTTAGTTCCTGCCGCCTTTGCTGGACTGATGTACTTGTTTGTGAGGCAAAAGTATTTTGTCGGCTACCTGGGAGAGAGAACTCAGAGGTAGGTAACTGGGATTATTGAAGAACCACGGAGTGACTCACGCTTTTTGAGCAGGAAATGTGATAATTCAAAACAATGTTCTGACTGGCATTTACAGCTCTGTAGGAGCACTTTGGGTGGGCGGGGGAGGCTGATTAGGAGTCCTCCTCCTGTCTCCCTGAACTTTTAGGGCTCTGAAAATACAGCTGACGGACTTGCCTAGTTCTCTCATTGAAAGATTCCTTGGCCGGGCACGGCGGCTCACGCCTGTAATCCTAGCACTCTGAAAGGTTGCAGCGAGAGGATTGCTTGAGGTCAGGAGTTCGAGACCAGCCTGAGCAAGAGTGAGACACTGTCCCTACCAAAAATAGAAAAAATTAGCTGAGTGTGGTGGCAGGCACCTGTAGTCACAGCTACTCGGGAGGCTGAGGCAGGAGGATTGCTGGAGCCTGTAAGTCTAAGGCTGCAGTGAGCTATGATGACACCACTGCACTAGCCCAGGAGATGGAGCGAGATCCTGTCACAAAAAAAAAAAAAAAAAAAATTCCTCCGTATGGTGTTGATTTCAAAGGGTGCCGCACATTCCTGGCAACTCCACACCGTCTACTCCCACCCTTCAGAGTCTGGGGCTGGGGTGACTTTGTGTCTGGCTTCCCAGGCCTCCTGTGGGTACAACATTTCATTGTTCGTCTAGAGAAATGAGACCTAAAGCTTGCACCTTGAGGTAAGTTCGCTGGAGTAACAGATCTTCCAGGGCCCCTCCGCAAGAATGTTGAGGAAAGGAGATGCCTCCGTGAGCCTGTGAGACCGAGCAGAGCCGCCACTGATTGCGTCGTTTATAGATGTTGCCAGACAGAAAGTTCCGGAGCAGCACCGTACTGTCCTGACACCTGGATTGGGAAATCTGGATTTTAGCAAAATAAAGGATGGTACTTCCAGAAGAGACGTCTGAGTTACAGTACGCCACCAGTTCCTGAGACATGGGAATTCCTGGCGGACCAGTGGGGCCCGCGCCAGGGCTGCATGCTGGGAGGCTGCTGCCACCTGTGCCTGTCTTTAACAATAGCACCCTCTCTGGTGGCTAATGGGCTCTCTAATTGGATAGCATCCTTCAGCGGTGACAAAAGCAGTGACATCCTGGGGAGGTCAGCGGGTGAGAGCGATACATCTGGGGAAGCTGGGAGTGTGCGAAGCTCAAGGACTTCTTGGGCTCAGATCCTGAGCTGGGCTGCCGCCGGGACAAGAATGACTGTTCTTACGGCAATTCTGTCCGTTGCTGTCTCTTTCTTCCTTCCGCTCTAGTGGCGTTCTTATTTATTCTCTAACACCACAGTTCCGTTATCACTGTTATTCTCATCAACACTGTCCAAAATGGTATTCTTTATTCTCTTTTACCCTGGAAAACCTCTATCGTGTCTTTCCCCACGTGAGCGAGAGGAGTGTCTAGCAATGAAATAAGAGGGTCTTCGGTCTCGGGCTGGCGCCTGGTGTGGCCCCATCTTCCTCCCCCAGAGCCCCAGGGATCGGCTCAGTCACTCCTCTTCTCTTCAGCTGTCACCACCTGCTGCAGGTCCTTCAGTGGCTTTAATTCTGAGACAGGCTGCGGTGCACGACACAATTTGTCCGCCAACTGCAGGCCCTTTTAATTGTAAAGGTTTCACTAACTAATCCCTATTAGGGAATGAACAGAGGTGGCAAAAATAAACAAAAGAATATAGACTTTGAAGAACTCTTAGAAATATTAGATTTCTTTGGACCTCATTGGAATGTAAATGGCCTGACCGCTTAAGTCCCTTGCTGGTCTCCTTCATTAGATGATAATAGGAAGATCCCACCAGCCCTTTAACCCACCGTCTGTGCGGGTTCTAGCCCCTCGTCCCCTCCCCTGGAGCTGTGGTAGGCATCGCTGATGAATCGTGGTGCTCTTTCTTGCTGAGACCAAACTTGGCCTCAGAATCCTTTCTAACACAGAGTTCTGAGCAGTTGTCCTCAGTAGAAATGGCAGATACCGGAAGAAATGTCTAAGCCTGAGACCAAAATACAGCCTAACAGACACAAGCCTGAGGGGCTCTCGGTTAAGTGCAAGGGGATTTTCAACTCTGCCTTCTAGAAACCACTTGATAATACCGTCTTCAGTTGCGGGCCCACCTCCTCTCTAGGTCGCCCCTCTGTCCCTGGGCTGTGTCACACCTGGACTCTGCAGACATCTAATGCCCTTGGGACCTGCTTTTGTCCTTGACCTCGCTAACCGAAAAGGATACTGCTCAGTGAGATCTTTTCCCCCCTACATTTCTCTGGTGAGCTCCAGATCGTCTCTGGCTACTTCCTGGAAGTTGCTTTGGCCTTGACCACTTCAGCAATTCCAGTGTCATCCTTGGTCCAGTGGGTAGGTAAGACATTTCGGAGCGTGTCTCCCCTGCCAAAACAACTATATTAGAATCGTCTGGGTGTTTATTGAAAATACAGATTCCCGGGCCCCATCTGGACTTACGGAATCAGAATCTCTGCCTGGGAGGCCCAGGAAAATCTGCATTTTAATGCATTCTCCAGGTGACGGTTATGCACGCTGGAGTTTGGGGATCATTGAGGGCTGTTCATGCCTCTTTTCTGAGAATGATTCATTCATTTGACAACTATTTGTGGAGGCTCTAATTTACTGGAGACACGTGGGTGAACAGCAGAGAAGACAACATCCTGCCCTCACAGAACTAACAATTTTTATTTCCTTTACAAGTCACCAGGTTCAAAGTGACATTTTCCTGTTGAAAAGAACAGAATTTTAAAACCAGAAGGGACTTTAATGTTTTCTGTTCCTACCTCGTATTTTGTGCACATGGAGGGTGGGGGGCTCACAGAGGGTTGAGTGGGAGCCGGGACTCAGGTCTCCAGGTGCTCAGGTGCACCAGCTTCCATGCTACAGCGCCGCATCCTAGATGTTTTGGCGCATTCGAGATCGGCGTTGACTAGCCTAATGCCACTTTTATGCTTTCGTGAAAGTCCCGTGCTGCCTGTGGAGGGTGCAATTGTTTCAAAACTAATAACCCGCTCCTAGTCTCAGAGTGTGGAGGACACGAGGAAGTCAGTGTGGTGCAGAGAGCAGGACTCCCGCCTCTCACAGGCAGGTCTGAATTCTCACTCTGTCTCTTCCCGACTGTGTGACCCTAGGCAAATCACGTGACCTCTCTGCTCTCAGTTTCCCTCCGCTAGAAAATAGGTTAATAACATGCCCTCACAGAGTGGCTGTGAGAATTAAATGAAGTCATGGATATAAAACACCTGGCCCCAACAGACGCTTCATAATTTAATTCTGACCTTCCCCACCCAGTTAGAGAGAATTATGTATCAACTTTTAGAAACAATAAAAGAGGTGTCTTTATGGTTCGAGGGCTAATGATCCTGGGTGCATCGTCTAGGCCCCCAGCTTTTCCTTCTGCCTCATTTCAGGTTCTCCTTGGCTCTGCCTGAGCCCGGGGCAGGTCTGCATCAGCACACGCCCTGCCCGCCTCCTGGGGCTGCGGCCCCTTCTCCAAGCTTGAGAGACTCAAAGATGCATCTACGGACGTGCCCAGCCTGGGGCCCCATTCACAGCCCTGTGTGGGAGGGAGTCCGAGATTGCATTCTTGCCTTCTACAGCCTGTGCATTCCCCGGGCAGAGTTAGAGAACCATGGTCCTGTCTCCCGTGGGCACAATAGGCCTGGAGACCTTTGAAAAATCCTACCTGGATCCAAGAACGCCACTCTTTCATCAGAAGGCACCGCCATTTCATTTTTCACTACGGTTTTATCTTGAGTGTAAAACAGCTTCGCAAATCACTTTTTCTTGTTTCCACAATGAGCATATGGTGGCCTCATTCCTGTGACAAATCTGAACTGCCTCAATATTTGACTATTCACTATTTAATTTATCTGAATCTTCTGTTTTCTGGCTAAAAAAATAACCCTTCCTTGGACGCCTTCATTTTCTTTTCACTTCCTTCACCAGCATGTGCAGGTGACTCTCGGTGTTAGTCTGCTCGGGCTGCCGTGACACAGTGCCACAGACTGGGTGGCTTAAATCAGCAGTTCCCAACCTTTTTGGCACCAGGGACTGGTTTCATGGAAGACAATTTTTCCACGGACTGGGGGTGGGGGGTGGGGTGAGGTGTCGTGGGTGGGGGAGGGTGGCGTGGGACTCAGGCGATGACGTGTGGCCTGTTTCCTAACAGGCCATCGACCAGTACCGGGCCGGGGGTTGGGGACTGCAGGCTTAGATAACAGAAATGTATTTTCTCACAGACCTAGAGACTAGACGTCCAAGGTCAAGGTGTCGGCAGGGGTGGTTTCTCCTGAGGCCTCTCTGCTTGGTTTGCAGATGGCCGCCTTCTCCCATGGTCTTCTCTCTGAGTGTGTCTGTGTCCTAATCAGCTCTTCTTATAAAACACCAGTCAGATTGGATTAGGGTCCACTCATGTGACCTCATTTTACTTTAATTACCTCTTTAAAGACCCTGTCTCTGAATACAGTACCATTCGTAGGTACTGGGGGTTAGGACTTCCACATATGAATTTTGGGGGGACACAACTCAGCCCATAACATTCTCCTTGTGGACCAATTATTCCCCTAATAAGGAGATAGACTGCCTTACTTCATGAATGTGACCGCGAACATGAAACCAAGGAGAGAAGGACAAGGCTGGCCATGGAGCAGGAAAGTGTCAGGTAGCAGCGCTTTTCAGACTTGACTGCGGCCCATGGGGAGCTCATCAAAATACAGATTCTGATTCACTAGGTCCGAGAGGGGCCTGAGATTTTCCATGTCTGACAAGCTCCTGACAGACGCTGCTGCTGCTGGTCCACGGACCACACTTTGAGTAGTAAGGAGCTCGACACTTAACTGCTTGAGTGACTTTCAAACTCTTGCTGTAGGAAAATCATGCATTACATTAGGAACATTTGGGGTGCCTTTCAAATAGATAATATTTCTACATTAAACCTGTGGTTGCCAAATTCCGCTCTCTCTGGTTGTAATAAGAAACAGGATTCAGCAGCGTTAACTAACCTGTTTAGCTTAGTTGGCTATTCTCACGGTGCAGTCCCGATTGCCAAAGGACGCCCTTGCTGAGGTCTTCACTAGCAGCCTGAACGAGTCATTTGACTGGACTTTCAGCGCCATTCAGATGGGCCGGGCCGGAGTTGTCAGAGGAGGGTTCTGCAGAGGAAAGTTAGAAGCAGGGCAGCCTCTGCGTGCAACTAGGGGGTCACATCTCACCAGGGAAATGCCTCCTGACCTCAGCTAGTGATCTGCCTAAGCAGCTATGGATTTAGAGCCTTTGAGAGAAGAATAGAAATGTATTTAAAAAGTCTCTCTCCCTCTACTCAAAAATATAGGGGCCTGTCTTCCACTGCTGGGCTCTCAGGGATGTGGATGGGAGCTGTTCCTAGGCAGCCCCAGGACGACAGAGTGAACCCTCGGGTGCTGAAGCACTTTGTAGATTCCACCAGCTTTATGGCTCGTCTAAACCGTCACTTCTAACAGTCCCGTGTTATACACCTGGCCACCAGCGCGGGCCTTGTAGGCAGTCCTTGAGAGCGGTGGCAGAGGGAGGGGCCTAATCCCCCCCATCAGAATGCCTGGTGACCAGCAGACCCCGCCACCCTCAGGCCATCCCAGAGCTGGAGTGCGGAGATTGGAGCGTGGTACGGGAGATTGGAGGGACGGGTACGGCAGAGCCCTGGCGGCGGTGGGTTTTGAGGTGTAGGCTCTTTTAGCTTGGTTTTGAAATGTGTTCAGTGACTAATAATAGCTGAGACACTTCCATCCTTCACATGCAGTAGATGGGTAAATGGAGCACTGTTGAGTAAAAGGAGCTATAACTTAAACCCCATGTTTCTAAAATGTCGCATTTTTTGTGAAGTTGGTGCCATTTGTGCTGCATCTACAGTTTCTTTTTTTCCTTCTTTTCCAGCACCCCTGGCTACATATTTGGGAAACGCATCATACTGTTCCTGTTCCTCATGTCCCTCGCTGGTATATTCAACTATTACCTCATCCTTTTCTTCGGAAGTGACTTTGAAAACTACATAAAGGCGATCACCACCACCATCTCCCCGCTCCTTCTCATTCCCTGACTCTCTGCTGGATGCGGGGCTGGTGCTCTCATGTAATCGATACCTAGAAGTCATCGTAACTCAGCCCTTGACAGGGTTCTGCTCCTCTTTAGGTAGCCGTAAATCTCACGGCCATCTGGGCTGCACAGCTCGAGTTAACCTTGCTTTTCCGGGAAGAAGAAAATTTCGTGTCAGCTCCGCCCCCTCGAATGTGGCCACAGCCCCAGTCTTGTTACTCAGATCTGTTCTGTGTGTTTCTTGACTATCTTGCTCTCCGAAGACGTTTTGTGACCAGATTTATGTTTTCCTAAAATAAAATGCAGAGACATGTTTTAGGCTGATGGTTGAGTGTTTTGTGGGTTGTGAGGTTATTGTGGGTGTATCTCTATAGTCACATGCAACTAGTGTGTTTTCCGCACACAGCCTAAATGATGATAATAAAAATATGTTATCTTTCCTACGGACAAACTCCTTAGGGACCTTTTACTGACCATACACTGCCCCCCAGCTACACCCGTGTAGAATAAGTTGGTATCTGTATATGCTAGCATTGTGCCTGGCACTTACTGTGTCATGCAGTTTAAAATGTGCTGCCATTCCCTGTGAGAGCCTGAGATAATGGGGCCCACGGGAGGTGCCCCCAAATACTGGCTGAACAAATGAATAAATGAATGAATGAGCTCATGAGTCACCAGCTGGTTGTGTTTAATAAAATATGTGATCTGAGCCCTTTCTGATACTGTGGACAGATTTGTAGTGATCCAACTACTGTCACACTGGGTGCCACTTGGCACAAAGTGCACAACTTGGAAGATGGCAGGGCATCGTTAAGAGTCCAGGACACCGAACAGAGAAGCCAGCTCTTTTAGGGGAGTCAACATCATCAGGACTGAGCCCTCAATGGAGGCAACCAGCAGTAGGTGCATCCCTTCATCTCCCAGGTGAGTGTCGGGATGATCACAAGCTTAGGAAGGATGTAGAACCTTCTCCAGCTCTCCCCGAGTCGCCCGCTTGGGGAGCAGAGCTGATAGAGCATGGAGCCTTGCGTGGTCTGAGGTCCGAGTCAGTGTGCCTCGTGTGATGTGCAGGCAGGAGCATCTCTCAATTCAAGGGAAAGGCCCCAAATGGCCCTGGCTTCCCAGTCTGATGGTCCAGGCTGAAGCCCCTCCTGAGCTTGTGCTGCCAAACCCCATCAACAGGAGCCTTTTGGCTTTAGGACAGTCGCCTCTGCTCTGAACTCTCTCTACAGAGCTGGGCTCTTCTATCCAAGCTGGGCGTTTCTTTTTCTTCTTGGTGACGGGGAAGGTATGGCAAGTTGCAGGATGAAAGGACCTCCCAGGGATCACACACCTGGGCTTGGTTCACAGGTGGTGGGGCGATCAATCATCCCAATTTGCTGGGACGGAGGGGTTTCCTGGGATATGGGGCTTTCAGTTTTAAAACTGAGATGGTCCTGGGAAAACCATGCTGAATCAGTCACCCCAGGAGTGGGCTAGGCCAGAATATGCCCAGTGGGGCCGGGGACATCTTAGCTCCCAGAGGCCATGCTGTCCAAACTGACCATGGGCACCGTACCTTGAGGGGGCAGGAAGGGGAAACTTTGTGATGGCCCATCAGAGGGTCTGCCTGGCGGGGCCCGGGCTGGGGGCAGAGTGCGTGGCTGAGGGCACTAAATGGGGAAGGGTATAGCAGACTTCATAATGATGAAGAGGAGGGTCTCAGGTGCAGAATTCCTGAAGAGGGACCCCTGCCCCCATTGGAGGCAACACTGAGTAATGGTCAAACTTCAGAGTTCCAGACGTGGGGCCGAAGCCCTGCTGCAGCTCTCCCTCAGTTCCAAGACTTCTCCCTGAGCCCCAGTTTCTCATGTGTTAAATTGGGATAGTAGCAGTGCCAAGCTCATGGGGTCCTTGTGAGAAATAATGAGGTAAAGCAACGAAAATATTTGTAAGTGCTGAATAGAAGTTAGCCACTATTACTAGCTTAATGAACTAGTTTTCTGTTGCAGCATAACAAATTTCTGCAAACTTGGGGGCCCAAAACAAGAGACATTTGTTATCTGACAGTTTTCAGGAGTCAGAGGTCCTCACGGTCTAGCAGGGCCCTCTGCCCCTGGTCTTACAGGCTGTAAACAGGTGTCCGCCAGAGGCAAAATCTGGCAGAAGCTCAGGATTGTCTTCCAGCTTCTTGGGTGCGGGCGGAATTCAGTCCTTTGCAGCTGTAGGACCAAAGCCCACAGCCTCAGCTCCTAGAAGCCCTGTGGCTGACACAGCTTTCTCCATAACATGGCCATTTATGTCTTTAAGGCCAACAGGAGAGCATCACTGGTGCTTTTTCTGTGACTTTCAGACCCCCTTCTTAGGCCCACCCAGAGTGAGCTTAAAGTCAACTGATTAGGGACCTTAATTCCATCTGTAAAGTCCCTTAACCTTTACCTTATGACGTAACTTAGTGAAAGGAGTGAAATCATGTTCCAGGTCCTGCTCACACTCCAGGGGCGGGGATCCTACAGGGGGATGGGAAATGGGAGGTCCTTTTAAGATTCTGCCCATATCACTGGTCTTCCAGTCTCCTAAGAGCCAAAAGGAGCTGAGTGGATGTGATATTGGGGGTTCCTGGGGCAGAAGCAGGGTAGGATGTAGGTGTGTATGGGCAAACTTCTACATGCAAACTCCTGCTAGGGAAGTCCGTGAAGAAGGAGTCTGGGGTTTCCTCCACCTCCTGCAGGCCGGAAACTTTCTTAACCTTTTTTCTGTCCCCTGTGGAAAAGAGTACAGTGAGAGAACAGATGAAGTGAGACATATAACAAGTGAGCTCCTCCCTCCCCTCCACTTTGACTAGAATAGGATTAATTCGTGAGAATCCCCCTGGATGCAAAGAGATATCTTGTGCAACTGGGTTTTTATATTCGCCCCCCACCTCACACCTTCCTCATCTGTCTTGGTCAACTTGGGCTACTATAACAAAACACCATAAACTGGGTGGCTTTTGGAACAACAGACATTTACTTCTCAGAGCTCTGGAGGCTGGAAATCGGAGATCAAGTTTTGGTAGATTCAGTGTCTGGGAAGGGCCTGTCTTCTGGCTCCCAGATGGCACTTTCTCGCTGCGTCCCCATGTGGTTCATGGGGACAATGAGCTCCCTTGTGCCTCTTTTATAAGGGGCACTGTCTTGGTCCGTTTTGCAATGCTATGAAGTAATACCTGAGGCTGGGTAATTTATTAAAAAAAGTTTAAGTGGCTCCCTGTTCTGGTTGGCTGGGAATTTAAGATTGGGCATCTGCGTCTGGGGAGGGCCTCAGGCTGCTTCCACTCCTGGCGGGAGGTAAAGGCGAGCCGGCGTGTGCAGAGATCATGTGGGGAGAGAGGAAGGAAGAGAGAGCCAGAGGTGTGAGCCGGGCTCTGTATAGCAACTAGCTCCGGAGGAAACTAGAGTAGAGGGAGAACTCACTCGCCCCCAAGGGAGGGTCTTAATCGATCTATGGCTCAAAACACCTCCAACTAGGTCGCACCTCCCACACTGGGGATTACATTTTAATATGCGATTTGGAGGGAACAAACATCCAAACTGTAGCAGGCACTGATCCCACTCAGGGGGTCTCCACCCTCATGACCTAATCACCCCAAAGGCCTCACCTCTTAATTCCATTCCACCAGGGGTTGGGTTTCAGCATGCATTCTGGGGGAACACCAACATTCGGACAATAGCGCCACCTCGGTAAATGTCCCACGGGTCACTCGGTTGCTCAGGCCCAACACTGAGGGGCTCTGCTCCACCCCCTCCTCCCTCCCACCAGCAGGCGATCATCTGCAAGCCCCATCGGCCCTGCCATCGACAGCCACCCCTCCCCTGCCGCCATCCCCACCACTGTCACCCTTGCCTGGGCCAACATGCTCGCTCTCCTGGACGACTTCCAGCGCTGCCTCCATCAGACACTGTGCTGTACGCCCTTGTTTACCCACCAGGGAAACTCACTGCTCTTAGGATAAGCCCCGCACACCTTGTCATGGCCGTGCTGGCCCTGGGGCATCAGATCCAGATCTCCTTTCTCTCCTCTTCTCCAGCAAGCTCCAGCCACACCGCCCTCAGCGCTGCGCCCACCTGGGAGCCTCCAACGCAGAGCTCTCCTCAGACCCCTGCGGCCCCTCTCTCCTTCTCCTCGGTGCGCCTCCTCTCGGAGGCCTCCCCGACCACACCTCGCCTGCGCTCCTCTGCCCCACTGTCTGCTATCCTTGTTTGACTTCTCTTCTCTGCGCTTGTCCCACCTGAAATTAGGTCATTTGTGTACCCTTCTGCTTGTTCGCTGTCTGCCTCCTCCACTGGAACGTAAGCTTCCAAGGGTTAGGGGCTGTGCCTATTTTGTTAGGCTAGACATGCAATCGATGCCCAATAGGTATGTGACGAATGTATGAAAGAAGGAACTGGGTGATACGATTGTGCCTGCATGTCTGTGTGACCACGTGGTGGGGCTTATGGTGGTTGTGGCGGTGCTGGCTATAGGCTATAAGCAAATTTGAGACCAGGAGCCTAAAAAATGTTCTCAAACTTTAGCAAGCAAAGCATCAGCTATGGAACTTGTTTTAAAAAATGCAAATTCTTTAGCACCATCCCGAGAGGTACCTCAGGAATACGGCCTAAGAATTAATATTTTTCTTAAGGTGCTCAGGTTTTTCTTGATGCAGAAGGTTGCAGACCACCCTTTCAGGAGACTTTTTTTTTTAAGGATAGGGTCTGGCTATGTTGCCCTGGCCTCAAATGATCCTCCCATCCCAGGCTCCCAAAGTGCTGGGATTAGAGGGGTGGGCCACTACACCCAGTCCTCAGGAGATTTTTGCTCTAGAGCTGCACTACCCAATACAGTGGCTCCTGAGCCTGTGAAGTGTGGCTCCACTGAACTGAGATGTGCTGTAAATGTAAAATGCACACGGGATTTTGAAGACTTAATACAAAAAAAAAAAAAAGAATGAAAAACATCTCATTAATAATGTTTTTATATTAATTACACATTAAAATGGTAATTACTGTGGATAGAATGTTAAATAAAATTCATTATTAGAATTTCTCTCATGTGTTTCCTTGTATTTTTAATGTGGCTACTAGAAAAATTCAAATGACATATGCACCTCGAATTATATTCCTGTAGGACAGCGTTCATCTGTAAGTCCCATGGGAGCGGGCAAGGCCTCATAGCTGAAATAAAGGCCGACCTCTTTCCAAGCACTCATCTTTAGGTATGATTTCTTGAAGGCAATATTACAAAATGTACCAATGAAAGTTACCGCAAGCAATAAACCGATCCTGCCTAAATTTGGAAAATAGTTCTCTGAAGCTTGTTACCATATGATCATGAGAGTGTTTCATCAAGTATTTCTGATCACAGATGTGGTACATTATTAAAATATCATTTTTACAGTCACCCTAGAGGCTAGAGTTATCTGAATATGGAGAGAGAAACAGCTTGTGGAGTTATTGTATAAATGAAATTACTAGAAAGCAATGCACTCAATTGCATACTGGCTCGGGGGGTTATTTTTATTAAAATGTTTAGAGAGGAGTTTCTGTTCATTTCTGCAGAATTGCTCTCCAAATTAAAAATTTGGCTTGACACACTAATAGACCACAGTCCCAAGAGAAGTTTATCTTCCTTTTTTCTTGTTATCCCTGCTAAGCACTTAGATGCCATGCTGATAGGTAGCACATATTGTCTGTATGAAGCATGTTTATTAAAATTGACTGCAGCTCTGCAAATTGGCACACTCTTACTTGGCCTAGAAGAAATTAGGACATGCTTCAAGAAAATCAGGTGGTCTATCTAAAGAAAGGCAACAACTCTGCCTTTCTTTTGATAATTTTTAGAAACAAATTTTAATGGAAATTGACCTTAATAAGTTCAAAAAGTTGCTGCAAAATGGACTTGCTATGAAGTCCCACTGCGTAAACATAATGAAATATAAGTCTTCTCAGAATTTAAACTAATAAACAGCCACTCAGCCAATCAACAAGAGGACAAAAGAATGAGCATTTATTTGATGCATGATTACTTAGTTTAGTGCATGTACATTTGGGTCTTCAACATCAATGCTATAACAACTAGAATGTGGCCACAGCAACTGTCTGGAAATTTCCATTCTTACCTGGAGCCAGGAGAACATGTTCCACCAATCACATAATCTCTTCCTGCTATGGTGTGAATGTTTGTGTCCCTCCAAAATCCATGTGTGGAAATCCCAACCCCCAACGGGGTGGTATTAGGAGGTAGGGCCTTTTGAGAGACAATTAGGTCATAAAGACAGAGTCCTCGTGAATGGGATTAGTGTCCTAGTAAAATAGGCCCAAGGGGAGCCCATTTACTCCTCCCACCAAGCAAGGACACAGTGAGATGCTCCATCTACGCACCGGGACGTAGGCCTCGCCGGACGCTCAATCTGCCAGTGCACCTGTGTGGGACTTCCAGCCTCTAGAACTGCGAGGAATGAAGTGCTGCTGTCTATAAACCGCACAGTCTATGGTATTTTGTTACGGCAGCCTGAATGGACTAAAACCCTCCCCAGTTATATTTAAACTAACCAGTGCATGGGCCAGTGATATACTAAAAGGGTGCTGCTGACTGCCGTGGCTGACGCCATATGGCTGCATGATTCTTGTAATTTCAGCTTCAGAAGAAGGCCGGGAAAGGGGTCAGGAGAAAGGGTGTGCGCATGTGCAGTGGGTGCCTGCTGAAAGAAAAAGAGCTACAGTGACCTTCTGTGATTCATCTTTTCCACCTCCCTTTCAGGCACCTGGGTTAATGGGGACCACGCTAATGCCTGAACCTCACCTCATTGCTTCAAAGCCCCTCCTTTCGCAAGTTCCCTGCCTTCGTTCTTCCCCTTGTGGTGGGGCTATTGGTGAGAAATTAAATGGGGGAGGTCAGGCGGAGAAAGGAAGAGGGTTGTTCGTATGTTGAGAGTGGCTTGTGTACTTTTCTAGAATGTTCCACTTTACCTCAGTGAGGGATTCCCAACTGGTGTGTTATCATGAAACCAGGTAAATAAAATGCTGAGCATAGGGCCTGGCCTTGAGGAAATACTAAAAAAAAGAGACAAAAAGACAAAGAAAAAGGAAAAAAAAAAGGAGCCATTATTTATTAGTCTTCCCCGCCCCCATACTTATTACTCTTTTTAAGCTTTTCCTTGTTCCGTTGAAGCCTTTTAAAGCATGGCATCAGAAATCTCCATCACTGAGAGAAGATTCGGTGTTTGGGGTCAGGCAGACCAGAGGAAGGAGAAGGAAATGGCATTGAGGAGAGGCAGGAAATAAAGAGGAGAAAACAGGAGAAAAAAATCAATGTAAAATGAAAACATTACAGAGGCACTTTAAAGCATATGAGAAGCACAGAATTCACTGTCGATGGCTGTTCGTGTCCAAAGCGCTGTGCTGCACCCGGAAGGATAAACACCGGTGTGACAAAGGGTCCTTGTCTCTACGAGGCTCCCTTTTATTTGGGGGAACAGAATCGTTTATGAAAAGATGGTCAGTTTTCAAGCTACAGTGGGTAGGACCAGCAGAGTGGGCTCTGGGACTACAGTGGGCAGCGACTGCTGCCCCCAGATCGTCAGGGGTAGGGAGGAGGGACTTCACTGAGGCCAGGAGGAGACACAGTGGGTGAGTCTTACGGTGGTGCTGGGAGTACCAGGGGACTGCGGAAGGAATCATACTCTATGGTGAGCTAGATGGTCCACAAAGCCATGGGCTTAACCCTGCATGTCTTCCTGACCCTGGAGATTGGACCTGTCCAATTTTATGGGGTGGCCATAATTTGACATGTTTATGTATTAAGACAGACACAAATCTATTATGTGATGAAACTGCAAAGTGCATGTGGGTTCTTGCTGTAAAACACGAGACTTGAAAGCAGCTTCCCTGCTGTGGGCCACAGCCACCCTCCTCTGTCATCGAGGGAGACTTTAGTGGGAAGGTTTGAGAGACACTGGACTGTGCACCCAGGTGGGTGCTTAGGAACAGTTGGGGATAATGAGTGAACCATTTTGACTGGGGTGAAGGATTTCCCGAAAGGAAAGTGAGGTTTTTGGATGCTCTCAGTAGAGTTGTTGGAAGTATTGTGTGTGTGTGTGTGTGTGTGTGCGCGCGTGCGCGCGGGTGAGGTAACTTGTGCAAAACAGGGTTTTAACAGAAATAATTCAGCAGCTTCATAGAGGATAGTTTGAGGATCAAAACCAGCTAGACTGGAGACAGGAAACTAGCTGGAGACAATTGGTAGGTGACAATTTGGATGGTCCAAATGCAAGAAGGTGCCTAGATGAAGCTGGCGGCTGAGGGGATGGAAAATTAGGGTGGAAGATGGAACGTTATGAGAGAACAGCAAACAGGAGGCAGGACTGGTTGGAGGGGTCGGGGAGGGAGAGGAAGAGTAAAGGCACAAGCCAGGTTTTGAGCCTGGGTGCTAAGGAGAATCGTGGTACAAATAAATCCCGACTGTGGCATGGGGCTAGGTGCTGGGCATCAACAGTGACTATGAGAGGCAAGATCCCCGCCTTCGAACCTTGGGATGGAGGACATGAAGCAGTCAGAGAGGTAGAAGAAATGCCAGAGCAAAGCAGGTCATAGAAGCCCAAGAATGAACAGTCGTGATTTATAGTTCTGTATAAATCATCATGGAAAATGAAAATCAAAAGACATTGGAAAGCCACTTATAATAAGAAGAAATAAGAATTCCTAAGCACTTGATAGTATGTGACCAAGCATTATCACTCTCTTACTGTGTGCTGGGGAGTGGGCTATGTGCTTTGTCCGCTGTATTAGGCAGCGTTCTCCAGAGAAACAGAACCAAAGGGATTGATTGATTGATTGATTGATTAATGATGGGAATTGGTTCACATAATTACGGAAGCTTACCAGGCTTCAGATCTGCTGTCTGCAAGCTAGAGAATCAAGAAAGCTGGTGGTGTGATTCAGTCTGAGTCTGAAAGCCTCAGAACCAGGGGTGTGAGGGGTGCTGGCATGGTGGCATGGTGTAAGTGCTAGATGGGTCCAGAGGCTCAAAAACCAGGAGCTCAATGTCCAAAGGTAGGAGAAGATGGACATGCCAGCTCAGAGGGAGAGAGAATAAATTCTCCTCAATGGATTAGGTGATGCCAGCCCGTGATGGCGAGCAGAGCTTCTTAGTCTACTGATTCAATTTCTAATGTATTCTGGAAATACCCTCAAAAACTAAGAAATAATGTTTTGTCAACTATCTGGGCATCCCTTAGCCCAATCAGGTTGACATAAAATTAATCATCATATACGTCTTATCTCATTTAATTCTCTAATAACACAATTAAGTGGATAATATTAACTTCTTTGTTTTATAGGTGAGGACATTTGCCCAAGGTCGAAGAGCTAAGAAGTAGCATATCTGGGACCCTAATTCAAGTCTATTTTATCTTAAAGCTGTTGTGAACTGACTTTAGCAAATAGGTCCATGTACAGCTCTTGAGTTCCTTTGGCTATATGATGGCACTGAGATGTTTAAGGTGGGTCCTTAAACAAGAGTTAGCTATATATAAACCTTGTTATTAAGAATGCAATTCTCAGCCAAAATTCTACCACAAATATAGACCTTTTTAAAAACAAACATTCCTTTAGAAAGCAAGCCCAGGACAGCTCATGCAAGTGTGTGAGCTTGATGGATTCCACCTTTTGAAGGAGAAACAACAATATTCAGGTAGGACTCTGATACCCTGGACTTAGCATAGGTAACCAGAAATCCTCCTAGCCAGTGGCTGGTCACAGGACTGTCTAAGGATAGATCCATCGTGCCGTTCCTAGGGGCATGGCCATGGGTCTTAGTAGATTCCTACAGCCTGTTCAGGCACACAGGTTGCAGCGGGTGGGAGAGCTGGGGGAAGACTTTGACAATATTTTACTCAGTTGTCCAAACTTGAATACCTTAATTTTACCATTGAGAGCCTAATTTTTGGTATTCATCATACTGACTCTCATATCACCAATCAAAACCAGTGTCTGACACTATGCTAATTTTCAAAGCCTCTGATGACTGAGATCTGAAGAGCTCAAGTTTTTCTGGTGCAATACCAGCTGACCAGCCCTGGCGGGTGAAGTTACTACTAGAACAACCACGTGCCCCTAGAGTGGAGGCTTCAATAAATACAAACTGGTGATTCGATTTTCAATGTCGAACTAGTTTGAAGTAAATTATGGATACTGCTAGAAAATCCAAAAGTAAGTAAATCTATACTCTTAACTGTTACTCCATAAAACCTATAATACAGATTGTTCCTTTTATTATAATTGATACAGACAAACTATAAAATACAAATATTACTCTTTTTGACCAGGAAATCTTAAACTTATAGCCCAAGCAGGAAAAAAAAAAACCAGCTCAGAATGACCAAACTTCATTACAAGCGAGGTATTGTGCTTAGATACAACGTTCATTTAATCTTTAACACAAACCTATGAGCCAGGTACCATTATCACACACCCATTTTATAGATGTGGAAATTGAGCCTCAGAGAAAGCAAGTAATTTCAGCCCAAACCACACTCATAGGAACTGATAGTTACAGAATGGGGTCTGGACCTCAGGGGTGAGGAGGCTCCAAAACCTTGAAATTACTGTCAGAATTGTGTTTGGGTGGTCACCCACGTTGTTCATGTTGTTTGCACTGGAGTGAGGTGGGAGGGTTGTGGTAAGGTCCCTGTGACTGTCATCAGACTCTGGAGGGCTTTCAGCCCCACTGTCTAACTGGCTCCCTCAGAATCCAGACGCTCTGCCTGACAGCTGCCTGTCCTTAGTCACCTTCCTAATGGGGGCTCAGAGCAGGACGTTTCATTTCCTCTTCCGCAGACAGACTTATTGAACTGGGTCTTCTAATCTAAAAACACAGCAACGATGTCCTAATTTATGGAAAACATGTCAGGTAAGAAAAATCACATTCGTAAGAAGTCAATTGATCCTGTGTATTTGTCATTTATTTTTCTGAATTTTCCAATTGAGAACTGGACCCAAAGAGAACAGAATGCACACTGTGAAAAATAAAAATACAGGTCTTTTTCCTGTTTGTTTGCTAAAGAAACATGACTTTTTTTTTTTTTTTTTTTTGTGACTGAATCTCACTCTGTCACCCAGGCTAGAATGCAGTGGCATCATCACAGCTCTCTGCAACCTCAGACTCCTGGCTCAAACAATTCTCCTGCCTCAGCTTCTCAAGTAGCTGGGACTGCAGGCGTGTGCCATGACATCCGGCTATTTTTTTCTATTTTTAGTAGAGACCGGATCTGGCTCTTCCTCAGGCTGATCTCGAACTCCTGAGCTCAAGTGATCCTCCTGCCTCAGCCTCCCAGAGTGCTTGGATTACAGGTGTGAGCCACCACACCCAGCCAAAGAAACATGATTTTAAGGAATTTTCCTGATAATGCTCTTACAAGCTTTCAAGACTTGTAGGTAATTTCTAACTCCATGGTCCTTTGCTATTTGAAAAAATAAACTACTCCCATTTGGTTTGCCCCAAAGCAAAAATGATCATGTTTCCTTTGGCTTTGGCGTGGTGTTGACAGAAAAGGTAATAGAAACATCTTACTGGTGCTAAAGCAAACTGACTTTACAAAGAAGGTTATATGAGATGAAGAAGTGGACATTTTTTTGAAACACTTTTTCCTTCTATCTTCCTTCTGAGGTACCTTGAATTTTAATGGAATGGTATTTCAAGAATTAGTACAAAAAGAAAATACATGGTTTTTCTTATCTCTTCTCCACTCGTTATACCCATTTATCTTAAAAATTGTTTGAAATTTCTATGGAAAAAGGTATCTAAATTTTGCAATAAATTGAAACGTATTTCACCTACACAAGTCCAGAAATCCACCACTTTAAGTACTGCTCAGCCCATACTTTAAAATTAGGCTAAAACAAGCAAACGCCTGATTTGTCCTTTGAGGATCATGTGCCCCTTCTATAAAGAGTTCCCGTGAGTACCACAGCTTTGCTCGACATTGTTTGAAGATTTGGCTATATCATATAAAAATTCATGAGCTTCCCACTATAATACTTGGGTGTGCAGAACTGAGAAGTATTTTGGATTACTATATCAGAACTAGAGAGGAAATTGGTGTGGATATTGATTTTTCCAAAGCCTCAACATTTGAAATGCAAAACTTCTTTTTATCTGGTTACTTCTGGGGAAATAGCAGCTGGAAGCTAATGAATGGGAAGCAATGCCAAGACAGACCAGCTCCACGGTGGCCTCACCCACTGTATCACCGGTCCTGGAGGGTGCGTAATCTCGAAGCTGAGCATCTAGGAAAAGACTCCTCTTAGCGGGGTGCCAGTGTGCTCTGGGGGACATTCCTCAGAGGTCGTCATGCTCATATATTGATTCTTTGCATCCTCTTGCCTGATCCCCACCTTCCTTGGATCTCCCATCCCCCACATGTGTGAACCATAGCAATGGAGACATTCCGGGCCAGAGAACTGATACTGTTCAGCAAGAGGCACTTTTAACATGAATTAGCTCCTTCTCCCTGCCTGATGCATTTACACTCCACTATGCCCATTTGCCTTTATTTTTACTCTAAATATTTCTTTTGGATTTTCTCTAGTCTCCCCAACTAAATTGTAAATTCCATGAGGATAGAGTTAGTCTTACATTTCCATTGTATATTTTCTGCAACAAGTATAGTGCTGTGAATATAGTAGATGATGAGTACTGATGGATTAATTCCTTCTTCTGATGTTGCAGAAGCTTTTGTGGTTGCTGTGTTTTTTTTCTAGTAGACAGAAAGCTTCATGAGGACAGAAACTATGACAGAAACTAGGACAGGAACTAGGACAGGAACTATTCATCATTTATGCATCTCACTCAACAACCGTTTAATTTATTGTTCAGAGTAAATGCTCAATAATTTTCCTGGAGAGACTGAATTACCCCTAGAGAATTTGAATTATCCCTGGTGATACTTTAGTGGATTATCAGTAAATGGACCAAGTTGTGTGAAAGCGTCACTAGAACAATTTATAATATTTGAAATGGGCATGGGGTGGTATTTAGATTTTCTTCCTGGCCTGGGAGAATTTACCTGGCATGGTTTGATCACTTCTTTCATTTTTGAAATACTTTCTTCTTTTGGCTTCTTCCTTTCTTTCTATGCCATCCTCTGTTGCTGGCTCCTTCCTGCTATGGGAAGGACGGGGTATGTCCTCACCAGAACTCATGTTGAAGTTTGGCCCCCAGTGTGGTGGTGCAGGGAGGTAGGACCTCGTGCGGGGTGTGCGGGTCGTGGGTGCAGATCCCTCATGAATGGCTTGATAGTGAGAGAGTTCTTGCTCCCCGTAACTGGATTCGTTCTCTCGGGGGCAGATTTGTTCTTACTGTGAAAGTGAGTTGTTATAAAACCTGGAGGCCATTGGACTTTGCCTCTTCTCGGGAAAGCCCTTGTCAGAAGCCAAGCAGACATGAGTGCCATGCTTCCTGTACTTTCTAGCCTGTAGAACCATCAGTAAATGCACTTCTGTTATTAACTTACCCAGCCTCAGGTATTCTGTTATAGCAACACAGAATGGACTAAAGAGTGGTACCAGGAAGTGGGGTGCTGCTGTACAGACACTTGAAAGTGTGGAGGTGGCTTAGAACTGGATCACAGGGCAGAGGCTGGAAAAGTTTGGGGGAGCAGGCTAGAGAAAGATTGTTCCTGTGAACAGCGCAGAGCATTAAGAGTGAGTCTGGTGAGGGCTCAGAACAAGACAAAAAGATGAAGGAAAGTTTGGAAATTCTTAGAGATTTGTTAAGAGGTCATAGCCAGAATGCTGATGCAAATATAGACAGCAAAGACCATTCTGATGAGGTCTCAGATGGAAACAAGGAACTTACTGGGAACTGGAGTACGAGGTATCCTTGTTATGGGATCCCTCCCAAATGGCTTAGTGCCCTTCTGAGGCAGTGAATGAGTTCTCACCCTTGCAAGACCGGATTAGGTCTTGTAGGAAAAGATTAGTTCCCAAGACAGTGGATTGTTACAAAGCAAGGACGCCCCTGGGTCTTGCCCCTTTGTGCGGTTTGCAGAACCAAGGGCTAAATACCCTTTTTTTCTTTACAAATTATCCAGCCTCGGGCTTTCTGTTACAGCAATGCAAAATGGACTAAGGCACAGTCCAGCCTCCCGGAGACAGCAGCTCAGGCCTGCTGCACAGATGTCTTGCACATCTGCAGATTCTCGAGTGATCTTCTTCACGGCGGTAATTTCTAAAATTTGGTCTCCTGAAAAAGAGACCTCTTTCTTGACCTTCAGACTACAACATCCAATTGTCTTCATTCCCACTTAATACATCCAAAACACATCCCTGATTCTCCACGCCCTCCATCACTTTCTCTCTTAGTGGGCCAGTCTTGATGAATGGCAGCTGTTCCAATGGCTCAGGGTGAAGCCCTGGGGTTGGCTGTGACCCCTCTTCTCTGACACTGAACATTTCATCCTCAGCAAATCCTGTCAGTTTTCCTCTAAAAGACGTTTTTAAAACCTGACCATTCTCACCACCCAACCTTGTGCTAAGCTCGCACCAGCACTGCAACCCGAGGGAAGAGACCTTTGTCTGTTTTGCTTGTCGCTTTATCTTTAGTTTCTAGAGACACAGTAGGTGCTCAGTAGCTATTTAACGAGTGAATCTCTTGCCTAGATTATTGCAGTAATCCTCCAACTCTGGGTTCCCAACCTTGGCACTCTTGACATCTTGGGCTGGGTGATTCTTTGTGGAGGGGCTGTCCTGTGCATTGTGGGTGCTTAGCAGCATCCCTGGCCTCTCCCACCAGATGCCAGCAGCACTCCCAGCCCCAGAGTTAAGACAACCAAAAATGTCTCCAGGCATTGCCAAGTGTCCACCAGGGGTCACAACCACCGCCATAGCGGGTCTACTTTCAGGCTCAAGCCTGCATAGTCTCCGTGAGGCCAGAGTGATGCTCTACACGTATAGTCAAACCATGGCTTCCTGTGGACTCGGAGTAAATGCGAGTACTTTACAGTGACTGTACCACCTTCCCTTTCTCCTCTGACTGCGTCCTTCTCGACTCCTCCTCTGTCTCAGGCTCACTCCTGGCTCATCCTCTGGACACTCTAGACACATTCCTGCCTCGGGGCCTCTACACTTGCTGTCCCCTCTGCTGGGAACACCCTAGTCCAGGACATGGATCAAACAGGCCGTGCCTCACCACCTCCTCTAAAGCAGCATCTTCTCCTGTCCTCCACACTCCACGTCCCCTACCTTGCCACCCCTCGACAGGTGTGCCGAGAATGGTTCCTGGTGGGGCATCGGGGCTCACTAAACGTCTGTTGAGTGAGTGACACGAGGACAGGAGGGTGCACACAGGCGACAGTGTCTACTGAGGGCTTCACTGGCTTCCTGCATCTTCTGTCTTCGCCTGTCTCTTAATTCTCGTCAAGTCACAGTGGGTCGTGTTTTCTCCTGACACTGAACATCTTACCAGAACTCAACAAATGATATCAAAGAAACCAACATAAACCACCAAAGACTCACAGAGAATATCTTCCGGAAAGCAGTGTGCACCGTCCCCCGTTATGTGCCAGGGTTTGGGCTCTGCTTGGGGTCAGCAGTACAGCTGAATGATCAGGGCTTAGTGTTTGGAGCTGGCCACAGGGTGCAGACCCTGACTTCATCCCTCACTCTGCTTGGTCACGGGCGGGTTACCTTTCCCGCTGGGCTTCACGCCCACATCTGTGAATGGGACGATGAGATGACAGAATTCGCACGGCTATCGCAAGGATTCCGAGAAATCTGCGAGAGGAGCGCGTGGGCGTGCAGAAGCCCTGGTCGGTGTCTGCTGTGATTGCTGTTAGTTGCACCTGTGCTGTCTTCATGGGGATCTGATGCCTGGTGATGTAATGAAGTCTGGAAGTTTCTGCAGCAGATTAATTCATTCCTGATTCATTGACAGCTTCCCATGTGCCACCTGCTGTTCCAAGGACCGGGGATGTGGGCTGAATAGGACAGCTAGGAGGTTACATTCTATTTTGAGGACACAGACAATAAACAGATGAACAAAAACTTGTCAGACAATGGTCGGTGCTGTGACTGCAATGAAACGGGAGCTGAGATGGCGGCGGGGGTTGGGGGGGAGAGGAGTTGCATAGGTTTGCTCTGAAAGGCCACTTTTAAGTTGTTCCTGGAAGGATGAGAAGGTGGCAGCCAGGCAAACGTATGCAGCGGGAATGTTCCAGGCCCAGTGACCAGACGACGCGGAGGCCCCAGCGGGACAGAGCTTCGGGTGTGCGAGGAGCAGAGAGCAGCGGTGTCTGCGGGGCGGGAGGAGAGCTGTGGGAGAACGGGCGCTCGGAGAGGCTGGATCGTGTGTACTTCCGACCATAGGAAAGGGTTTGGACATTTTTTAAGGGGCACAGCAGTTGCTGGGAGGTGTGTAGCCAGGGAACAGCATTTTACACGGACCTCTCTGGCTCTGGGTGAGGCAGGGACTACAGAGAGGCAAGCCCGGAGAGGACAATGACAAATGACACATGTGAAAAGGGAAGGTGATTGTGACAGAGGTTCTGTCACAAGTGGATGTTTGGGTGCAGCTCTCGGTCCCGCCACGCACACGGCATCCACGCACCAGCCAGGACGTGGGGCTGGGTGGTGGCCCATATTCCAGGTTCAGGAGGGGGCCAGCTCAGCCCTTCAGCCTCCTCACCTTTCTTTTCTCTTTGGAGGTTTTAATGTGAACTTGTAATGTGACCAGTGTAGGAGGAAAGGGTGAGGTGAATTTCCCTAACTTCTAGAATGTTCTCTCATGGCTCCTGGAACTATCAAGAAATAAGCTAAAATGGTGTTGAATGCAAAGGCGAGAACAACAGTGTCTGTACAGGGCTGACCAAGAATCCCGTGCTGACAGGGACGTGTTTATATCAGCTTTTTGACAGTGACAGTAACTGCATGTGAATGACGTTGGTTTTGAGAATCTTGAAAAGAAACAGAGACTTTTTCTAAAGGTTAAAACAGAAAGGCCTCCTGTGCTTCCATTCTGCAAATCTTATTATGAATAAAAAACACGTTTTGCATTTAATAAACAGTCGCTGGGTGGATGGATTTCCTTTTCAGATCCGGTGGACTGAAGGTCAAAGGGTGTTCTTTTTTTTTTCTGAATGCTCTAATTTACACCACTATTTATAGACCTGCCATTTTCCATGCTTAGAATACTTCCCATAGCACAGAGAAGAGGCCAAATGAAGTGGCTGGAGGTTTCCACCTCCTCGTCATTCAGAAGAGGCCAACCACCCTGACAACAGGACCTGAGTCCCTGCAACAGTGCCCTCTGACCAGCCCAGGCCAGTCTCTTCCCAATTTGTCCACACAAGGTCACTTGCTGGGCAGGTTCACTTCAGGTAGTCAGATCAGACACAGGACATCTAGTTAATTTGAATTTCAGGTAAAAATGAATAATTTTTTAGTATAAGAATGTTCCAGATATTGCATGGGCAGATATTCATTGTTTTTCTGAAATCCAGATTTAACTGGGAACTCTTTATTTTTATTTGCTAAAGTGTCAACCCCAGCCCTGGTTTGGAAGTGGGTGGGACGCATTCCCAGCAGCAGGGGCCACTTATGCCACATACTTGCTGTCTCCTGGGCCTGCCTATTTCTGGTCTCCTGCTCCTCTCTCACCCACCTGGACTCAATGACATATGGCAGGAGGGTGTTGTCATCGGAGTGAGCAGGCGTCTCTCGTTACTACTTTCTTAGTGTCTCAATTAGATTCTCATGTCTATATTTAGGACACTTGCTCCTTCCCCTGCCCATAATAGAAGGCATTATCCATGCATTCACCCATCCATCCATCCATCCATCCATCTAATCACCCACTCATTCATCTATCCATCTACTCACTCATCCATCCAACCACCCACCCATTCATCCATCAACAAGTATTTATAGAACATCTTTTAAGTACCAGACACCATGCAGCAAATCCATAATCTCCCTGAGAACATGTCATGTGAACAATTCACGTTCTCTCTTGGAGCCAATTTCTTGGGAGCCCTTTGGACCACAGGAAGAAGCTGTCACCAAGAGCAGAGCAGCTCCAATCCCAGCTTCTCTGGACCTACCCAGCTTTAGCCAGAAAACCTCAAATTCTGCCAGGTGCTCTGGAACCAGAGCTGACCTGTGAGCCGAGAGCTAGAGAGGACTGTCCTCATGTATCGGTTAGAGAAGGCTAATTGTGGTAACAAATAGACCTCAATGACATGTATCATCACACTAGGAGTTTATTTCTTGTTCAGGTCATAGTCCTGGCAGGAGACAAGTTTGGTGGGACAGTCTTCCTCAGCACAGTCATCCAGGGACGCAGACTGGTGGAGGCTTTGCCATCTTCCCCACCAGGTCATCTCCAACATCACCCAGGGATCACTGCCATTCCAGCCAGCCATAAGAGGATGAGAGTGTGGACACATGCATGGGAAATTTTTAAGACTGGGCCTGGAAGTGACCCACATCACTTCCCCTCATGTTGCATTGGCTAACCATTTGGCCATGCCTAGGTGCAAGGAAGGTGAGAACATGGATTTGATTAATTTCTCTGAGCCTCATTTCTTCATTTGTGAAATATTCCACTGATTGCCTCTCAAAGCCAATTGGTAAACTCTGACAACACTCACTAGGCTCCTCTCTCAGGACCAGACCCACCCCATCCCCCTGGTCCCCACCCTCACAATAGCCACTCCAAGGATAAAGGAGAACTGATCCCTCTTCCTGCGTTCCATCCTGCCTACTTCGTTTCATGGGATGTGCTCCAATAATTCATTTATTGGCTGGTGGTTTCGGAACTCGAATGTATTTCTCCATAAAAGCAGCTGTAAGTGGGGTGGCTAGATCCCCCAGAAGCCCAGCCCCCATCCTGTAGCCACAGGCTCTCTCATGGGTGGGCAGGAGGTCGGTACTGGCACCTGGGCAGTTCCCATGGCAGCAGGGAGTAGGGCTGGAGTTCAGGGGCCCCTGGAGAAGAGCGCTTTGTGAGTGGCCGTTTCCCCTGGCAACTGCGGGGCAGCCTCCACAGTGACCAGGAACCCAGTAGCCCCAGCAAGAAGCCGCGGCGAAGCTCAGTGTCTGGAAGCCTGGAACCGCCTATGCAGCCAGGAGTGGAGCACCTTTCAAGCTCGGATATTTTCATTACTAGCATGCTCTATATAGCTCTGTTTCCATTTCCTTGAAACAAACATTTCTGAGTGCCTGTATGCCAAACACCGTAGTGCATACTGGGACCCTGGCAATAAGCAGTCACTGGGCCTCCCCTGGCAGGGGCGAGTTAACTACACACCTATGACACAGAAGGATAATGCCCATCTCACCCCACTGGGAGGCCCGGAGCAGGAGGCCCGGCAGCCCAGGTGAGGAGGATGAGTAGGGTGCAGGACGGAGAGGGGAGGTATGGGCCAAGCAGCGGCCACAGCACGTGCAGAGGCGCCGAGAGAAGCTGCAAGACACTTTGATGAGCTGTGTGTTACAACCTGAGCACCCCTGGTTATGTCCTGGGAGGTGTGGGCCGCAAAAATGAATCCAATGGACCCATGAATATTTTCAAAAATTTTAACTAGTTTTAGATTTCTCAGATTCATAAAAGGGAAGAAGATCTCAGGGATGTTTCTCTAACATTTGTAAATCCTGCCCACCAAAATGTCCACTCCACATCCTCCAAATGATCAGCTTGTGTTTGACTAAAGCCGGGCCCTCTGAAAAGAGGGAAAACTTTACTCTTACTCTCAAAGTGTGTGACAAAGGAAATTCCCTTTTTACCCCCTCGTACTGTCCTTCCCTGGAGCAGGCGTCCCCGTCCTGCAGCTTGTCCTTGTCTGCGAGGGATGTTCTTTCCCCGCCCTCCACGTGGCCTGGCATCCCTATTCTAAGCCCCGGGCCCACCTAAATGTCCAGGATTCTGTTTGCGAGGAAGAAACGGGGGCTGCCGGCCCATCTGCTTGTGAGTACCCTCTGAGGAGGACACGGCAGCCTTGTCACCACATCTGGAGAGATCTGCCCCTCCAGCGAGGCCAGGACAGTGGACATTGACGCAGACTCCCTCTCAGAGAGTAGCTAAGTCTCATCTCTACTGCGATTGCTAGAAAAGTCTGAAGACCATTAAGTGTGGAAAATCAGTGTCTTCCTCCTGTCGCCCTCCATGGTTGATGTCTCCTCTTGGAGGTCATCTTCTGTTCCCGAGCTGTGGGAAGATGCGTTTCTTGTTCAGGAATTGTAGTTCCAAGTTGCGTCGAGGCCCTCAAGAAGCCAGTCCTGTGCTGAGAGTCCCTGTCACTAACAGTGACACTGAAGTGAGAGTAGCGATGACCAGGTCTCCAGCTACTCAGGGACGCTCCATCCCTCACAGTGCAGTGCTGGGGGAGCGTGCGATCAGGGGGCAGATGGAGCCGGTGCGGCTGCCTCACCCACCATGCGGCCACGTCTCCCTTCCCAGAGCCATGCGCGGACGCAGCTTATCAACGAGGGCAGGTCTGGGTCAGTTGTCTGCCTTCATTTCTCCATCGAGCTGCTCTTCCACCCCTTACCTCTGCGGGGGACTGCATGTCATCACCTGGGCACATGCAACCCCCTTCACTGCTGCCCTACACTCTGGGGAGCACTGAGGAGTGACAACGACCCCATGGCATCAAAAACCTGAGCTCCTCAAGGCTGAAGTTTCTTTTCCAGCAGCGTCTCGCCAGAGCTTCGTCTCTCCACGGCGGCCCTTGCAGCAGGTGGAGCTCTGTGTGCTTTGCATATTTCTGGGCATACTTCAGGTTCTTAGTAAATACAGTGACTTCCTAAGCAGGACCTGGAAGTCTCCAAAAGAGTGTGGGCTTGTGTTACGATGGGGTAGATGGACTGAGCAGGCAAGTCTGTCGTAGAGGGCAAGAATCAACCTCCTCCCTTTGGACCCATTGACACTGTGTTATTGTGGTCGTGTTACTCTTGGGCTTCATTATATACGGAAAAAAGACTTTATATCCACCAAATGCAAAAAGAGCAAACTTCGTCTGTACTTTGCAGATGCAGTTAGTGTGGGGATGAGAAGGGGAGGAGATTTGGACTCAGGGAGGTCATGGTTTCAGCCAGGGAGGAGGTCCTGGGAAAAGCTCTATTTAGGTGCTCTGACGCCCATGCCACCCCCCTTCCTGGCGCCCAGGCAGTGTCCATCTATGGGGACCAGGCCAACCATGGTGCACACCTGCAGAGCCCTGGGGTCAGCTGGTGCTGAGTCCTCGGAGGTGAGCAGGGAGCCCCTGGGGACAGTGCCTGAATGCCCCTCTCCCAAGGGCCCGTTAGCCAGCCAGCCAGGCCTGGGTCTCATCAGCCGCAGCTGCCCGGCAGCTGGACAGCGTATGCGGAGCCTGGACTCTGTTCCCGTCACCTCAGTGTTGACTCCGCCTGTGATCATCACAGAGGCCACATTCCAGGTTCCTGGTTTAAGAGAAAAGCACACTTCTGTCTGCAATCGAGGAGCCATTCTGTTCAAAGTATTTCATGGTTCTCTGAGGCTCAACGACGCTCCCCCTCCTGTCTGCCTCTGACCGTGCGGCTTTGATTTTCCCAGGCAGGCTGGCAGGATGCTTGGTGAGCACCCCCTGTCCCCCAGTCGTATCTGCCTAAGAGCTGCAAAGTGCCAGAGTGGCCACAGAAATGTGTGCCATGCTATTTGTGACGAAGGTCCCCAGGGAGCCCTTGGGCTCTTGTCTTTGTTGGAAACACCCAATAAACACTGGCCTCAGGCCCACGACTGTTTCAGTGCTGGGCTTCAGTGCAGTCCCCTTCAGGATGTCAAGGTGCCTTTGGCGGAGCCGCTGCTTGCAGTCCCACACCAAATGTGGCCTCCCAAACCCTCAGCCCCCTCCAGCAGAGCCAGCGAGACCAAGAGGGCTCCGGCTTGCTCTGCGTGCACAGGTGGTTTCTCAGTGTGCTTGGGCACTCCCTTCTGCACGCAAAGATGATAGTGGGGACACCTGTCATCAGGGGTAGGGGATCGCTTGTGCCCAGCCAGGCACCCACTCACCCCTGTGAGACTTTCAAAGCCAGCTGGCTAAGGCATGGGAGGTTCCCCACGGCTAAAGGACAGTTTGTCTTTAAGTGAAGTGAACGGCCTCCAACATTTCTCCAGGTTGTAACCAGCCTAGGCAGTAACAACCAGCTCTCTGATAACCAAGGGGCGGCAGGATTTCTGCTGGCCAGCTAGCCAGAAATCTAAGGCCTCTGCATTAAACAGCTTCATCGGGGAAAACATGCATTTCAGCTCCTGGAGGCCCTGTTGTCGCCGAGGCAGAGGAGGCGGCCTCACAGTCAGAGGGCAGCCTTTGTGGCTGAGCTCAGCGGAACACACAGGAACACACGCAGCGGCCCAGCACTGGCTGCCGGGCCAGCCATAAACAAGTCAGCCAGGCTCCTGGTGCTCAGGAATCTGGGGTCAATTAGGGATCAATGGTGCCAGAGGATTTAAAACAATTGCAACCAGCAGGGCAGGCTCTGCTTATATCAACAGTGGAATGCAGAATGCTGCAGATACAACTGTACTGTCCCTGAATTCAATCAAAACGTAACACCCCTTGGCAAGGCCTTTTTCCCAACAAGTGGGATTGCTCAGTGGCCAAGGTTTAACCACTGGGGATGGCAGTGACCAGGGACCTGACTGGTCACTTACGCTTGGCCGTAGACATCAAAACCATAATCATTAGAGGACTGTCTGCAAACTTCTGATGAACAATTGAATCTAGCCTACTCTGATTTCACCCACACCTCACATTTTGAAGCTGCAGGTTTCTGTAATTCTTTCACTGACAAGAAATGTTAGGTCTTTGTATGTTTCTCTCATCATTTCTCACTGTTGTGTTTGCCTGACAAGGTTAACGCAATAGAAAGGTGGAGTTTTTACTGCAGGCACTGGTGACTTCGGAGGACCCAGCCGAGAGGGGAGTTTGGCTCAGGGAGGTAGGAAGGATAAATGGGGTCTCTCCATCACTGGGAATCAGAGGCAGCTGGGGGTAGGGACCGGAAAACCCAGGCAGGGACACTTACGAGGATGACAGAACCCTCGCAGACCTCACTTCATGACAAGCAGTTGTATGCACCCTTTGGTTGGCTTCTTGGATCAGAGTAAGTCCTTGGTGTTCTTCTGCCCAGCCCCCTTCTTTGACAGAATTGTCCTTGGTCCCTGACTGTAGCCATGTTGTCCCAATGGGGGCTGTCATTCCTTTCCATGTCTCCACCTCCCTGGCCACAGTCCCCTTAAGGAAGGACACCTGGCCCCTCCTGCTGACCAGGTACCTCCCCAGGGTTTATCCTCACTGCAGCTGGCGCAGAAGAACTGCTGCCTTTGCGGGAGGGAGAACAACCTCGGAGCCGTTGGTGGCCATGTTTCCTGCCCCCCTGGGAAAAGGGCCCCCACTTTTTTGGGATATTGAAGCCAAAATGGCAAGAGCAGCTGAAAGGCTCTGAATTTGGATGCTTGCTCCAGCAGTTCCCAAGGCTGGGGTGTCCCTGCCAACATTTGGTCATATGAGCCAATGCACCCCTCTTCTTGCCCAAGTTCACACTGCATTTCTTGATATTACATTTGCTAACCATTTCTTAGCATTCTGCCTGTCACGTTACTATTATTTCAGGTGCACAATTTTGGGCACATCTTGGCAGCTAAGGACACACTCAGTTCAGCAGTTCTCAACACGTGGGGTTGGCTGGAAAGCTAACGCAGAAGACAAGGACTAAGACAGTCACAGGCTTGCAGGTGAGCTTCTAAGACTACGAGAAGGCTGAGAAGACAGACCAGACATCGCCCCTCACCATTGGAATTCAGCATTGACTCATTGATAAACCAGGAGCAAAAAAGTGTTATTTCAATTTGAATTTATTGAAACATTTAGCATTTACTGGGAAAGGGTATAGGCAGCAAGGAAAGATCAACCTGAGACGACATCATAAACTTTGTGAGTGTTGGGGTTTGTCGTCTTTTGAGAGTTGACATTAACCTTCTTTTGGGGGTTAGCCATTAACCTTCACCTTCAGTGAAGAGTAAGCGAGTAGGACTTAGACCGAATCAGATACTCCTATTCTTTCCAATCTGTGCTACAGATCTCAATTCAGTTCAACACATAACACCTGAGATGCTCCGTGCTGGAGCCCTAACGGTCAGTCCCGGTCTCACGGACAGACCCATTAGTGTTCCTGCTTGAGTTCTCCTATTGTTTGAAAACCCTTCCGCAGCCCCCAGATGGCTCAGGATAAAGTCTTCACTAGAAGTAGCTCTGAAGGCCCCACGTGATCTCTGTCCCCCTCTGTGCCCTCGTCCCCCTCCACGCCCACACGTTTCCTTCTTCACTCCACTGCCACCGTCTCCGTCCTACTCACCTGGCAAGGTCCCGCTCCAGCCCCTGCTTCTGAAAACCTTGCCCACGTCCAGCTCTTACACATCTTTCTGGCGGAATTTCCGTAATATTTGCTTTTACTCTCTGAAATGGGGACTTCTGTGATGGCCTTAAACTGCACCCTCCTCTCATATCTGGTTGTCCCCCACCCCCAGACTCCTCGACCCTGCCAGCAGCTGTGCCACGTGAGGAGCACCTGCAAAGCAGCAGAAAGGGCTGTGCAGGGCGCGCAGGGAGAACGCCGGCGACGGCGGGTGGAGAGGAAGGCCACGTGGCCTCCGCCCCTCTGCTGTCACTGGCTTCCTGGGTTCTGCTCGCTGGAGGTAGCACAGCACCTTCATCCGGCACATTCCATTAATACTTTCTCTTGTGCCCGCTGTCTTTCCATCCTCTTGAGTCTTAATAAATATATACCTGGAGATAAGACAGAATATATTCCCCCCGTGGGCAGTCGTGAGGCCTCAAGGTGTGCTTTAGCATCTGACCTAGTGGCAGGACCCGCAGGCCCTCCCTGCGAACACCGGCCTCCCCTCTCATCTCTAGGATACTTAGTCTCTGAGTGACGGGCTTCAGGGTTAAAAAAAAGCTATCGATTCTCTTTTTTCACGCATTTTCCAGCTCTGGCTTCACTCCTTAGTTCTGACACCGAGTAGCTCTAGAACTCTGAGCAGACCATTTAACCTCTCTTAGCCTCTGTTTCTTGATGACAGTAATTGTCCCTTCTCTGGCTGTAAGGATTAAAAGAAATCTGCAGAGAAGGATTAAAAGATTCAATGTATGTAAAGTTCCCAGCCCAGCGCCTAGAGCTGGACGGCGCACGGAAATGTGCGAACTGCCTTCACTGGGAAATTCTGCCCAAGGGAAGCTTTAATTACAGTTGCTTTCTCTTTCCCCCAATTCGAGGATTTGCTTCCAAGACAATTAACAGACCACAGAATTCTGCTACCTATCAGCCGCTGGTGGCCAACAGACTCCCGCTATTGGCACAAACACTGTTTCTCGAAGCTGGGACACTTAGGCAGGTGCCAGCTTGTGGCTCCATGGCTCCTGGTGCATCCGGATCTGTGACAGTTACACAAGACGTGTGCTTAAATATTTACCATGCTCAGAGCCACCCCAGCACGGCAGGGCTCAGACGAAAATCCAAGAAGCAAGATGGCCTTGGCATCATCCTCTCCTAGCTTGCTGGAACATATGTCTTGATGGGCGGTATCGTCAACAGACTGGGCAACCTGTTGCTTTAAAAGATTAACAATAATGATCTCCACTCAATCGCAGGGACAAATATCAAGCTTGTCAGATGGTTTGTCCAATGTAGGCAAGTAGAATGGTTCCCTGGTACCATTTCCCTGAGGGTGCAGGTACATGCTTCAGTCCCCAGAGTGACACCGGTGTGAATTACTGCAGGAAGGGAGGGGAAGAAGCAGACGAGCTCAGCACCAGCTAAGTGCCAGCCACGAGCTGTTGTTAGCTTCTGAATGCTGCAGCAACATTATCTCCGTTATTGTTATTATTTCTATTTTATAGATAAAGGAAATCTGTGGCTCAGAGAAGGTTAGTAATGTACCCAAGGTCACACAGCTATGAGAAGCAGGGCCAGGATTTGGCCCCTGGCTCCTTGTCTCTACCAGACTGGTACAGCAGAAAGCCTAACACCAGAAGAATGTCCACACATCCTTTTGAAAGGCTTCCTGAGGACATGGGTGCCGCAAGGATGCTACAGTGGCCAAGATGCCCAGACTTCATTTGGCAGTCAGAGGTTGGAAATTCCTTCCAGTAAAGGCAGCCTGATCCCGGTATCTCCCTGTACACTCCTTCCACTGAAGACGGCTCAGGGCACTGCCTCATCAGGGATGTGAGTAGGGCAGGGACATGGGGTACCCGAAACTCACGCTCTGGAGGAGTTTGTGGAGGGATTCTGCTCTTTCTCTTGGATCCTACCTGGGAGCATGGGGGTGAGAACAGTGGCCACACACACGAGTCCGGAGTCAGAAGGGGTGGCAGCGACAACCTACCGACTGGCACCATCATGGGCACCCTGGCAGTCTCCTGCAGCCTCTGGCGGCACTTCCTCCTGTCCAGCCCAGGGTCTTTACACCCAGAGGAAACTACCTTGGGAGCCCTTCTGGGGTGCACATTTCAGGGGACCAGAAACAGGCGAAGAAATCCTTTAGGTCTCTTCCCTGAAGACCCGTCTGCCCCGCCACCATTAGAAATTCCGGTTTTGTAGGTGCTGGTGATGGTGATGGTAGTCAGGGGAGAGTCTGTATTTCTTACTATTTTCTTTATTTTTAATTTTTATATATTTTTTGTACAGATGGGGTCTTACTATGTTGCCCAGGCTGGTCTCAAACTCCTGGCCTCAAGTGATCCTTCTGCCTTAGCCTCCCAAAGT